>JASVER010000017.1:5071369-5302232 GCA_030449065.1 Oceanodroma leucorhoa
TATAAGAAATACAGAACACATTCTTACATCACTGAGGTTGGCTGCATTTATTCTTGCCCGTGTAAACTCAGGCAGACCCAGTGTTGGTGTATAGTGATGCTGACTGTCCTCTCCCGCTGCTTTATATATGCGCTAGGGAAGAGATCAAAAAAGACAATTGCAATTAATTTTCTCTATTGTTTCAATAATATAAGAGCAGTACTTAAGTTGTTTATGATTATGACAACTATAGTCAGCTAGCACAAAAACCAGCTAAGAATATACCATTGCAATTGCAATTGCATGGGGTTTTTTTTCTGGGCATAAAAAACTTTTACATTAATTTTTATACATATAACATGCTGCCAACCCACTACGTTCTTACCCTTGCCTGTTCCCAGCAGGCCAAAAATGGTCCTAAGAACATTAAGGGTGCCATGAATGTATGTTAAATAAAAGGACAGGCATTTCTGGTAAACTGTACGTATTTTCTAGCTTGGATTTTTCCTCATGTTATTACAGATGATTTTGATAATTTGCCCATGGGTTTCTTCTTGTTTTCCAAAAATCAGAAAAGTGATTCTTTTTTTAGGAGCCCTCTAAAGTGGACCATACTATGCAAATGAGCTCCCTCAAGAACACCCCGCAGAACTGATCTTTTGAGGCTTTGTTTCATGTAAAAAAAAATGATAACGAGACTCTATTGTATGGGTACTGTTTAAGCTTTTTAAAAGAGATTGAACTGAAAATGGTATTAAATGTTTGGAAATAATAAAATGTGATCTAACTGAAAAAGCACAAATCAGTGATGCTTGCTTTCTTTTTGATGCATTTTGCTTTCAGAACAGGGTTTTCTCTTTCCCACTCCTCCATCCCTAGCTCACTGCATTTTGAAAAGAATATTTTCTGATTCACATTAGGAGAGCCTACCTCATTAGCAATCATATTGCTGAATTTTGCATGAAGGAGGCCAGGAGAGTCTGTCACCGATGTGTACTTGAAGGAATGTGGCTGCTGACGATATTTACTCTGAGTTCACACACAAAGAAAAATGAACAGAATAATTAAATTGTCTTGTCAGATAAGGGACTTTTTCCAATACCAGTGGTCTAGTATTGCTACTTGTGCTTAAAACTCTACTTTGCAAAGGGTATGTGTCTATTAACCGTTAGACTAACTCAGCTTTTGCTACTCTGAATTCGATGCATTCAAGTCTCAGAGGGGGAATGCAAAGTAAATAAGGAATAAGGTGTAAAAAAAAAAAAAAGTGAAAAAAGTGCTGCTATGCTGAATACAGTAATGAGGTTATTTCACTCCTTGGTGTCATTAACCCTGGCCAGTGGAATTACAGTAAAGGCAATCTAATCCAAAGAGAAGGTCTGCACAAGCCCACTGAACATTTTTGTGAGAAAAACGAGGTTCCACCTGGCCTGTGGTCCTGTGTCAGAATTCTGAACAAAATAACTGCAAGATCACTGCAAGCAGGGATCCATTCACTAGAACACAACTAGGAAGAGCACTCTTATTTTCCTTAATTTCACATCTATGTGAATATGGGCAATAGATCCAAGATTTGAAACTAGGAGAGACTGTAAGAAGAGAATACGACAGAGGAAATAAAAATCCAGTTACAGAGGTGGAAAAATAATAGCACACAAAAGCAGCAAGTGAAAAACAGACTAAGACCGTAAAGCAGGAGCAGAGCTGAGGACAGTGTAATGTATTGGGCACTCTGCAGGTTAGTCTAATTTTGGAGAAACACTACAAGCTACTTATTAGAGACAGGCACAGCCTTACGTTTAGTTGAAAAAGCCTATTTTCAACCTAAAATAAATAACATAAAATAACAACCTCCTGGGTCTGACACACAGGAGAAAAGATTGGTGAAAACAGTTAGCGAAGTCTGCAAAACCTTGAACTCCATCAGGTTCACCTATCTGCAGTTAGGACATGAATGGAATGATCAAACGCAAGGGGAGGGAGCCTAGCATTAGCCAGTGAGTCACTTTGCCAGCCCAGTTTAATAGAAAGACATCTGGCAAACTCTTGTTTGTAGCGGAGAAATCAAAACCCTCTTTTGTTACCTCGCTGATGAGCTCAGAAGCTTTCTTCTTTCCTTCAATCTCTAGGGCCCCTGGAGTAATACATCCAACTCCTCGCATAGAGTTCATGTCAGACCGGTATAAATTCTAAGGAAAACCAAGCAGAATTAATTACAAGTTTGCATTTGAGATGTCCTATATTTATTCATCAAAAAATACACAATAACGGTAGTCAAATAAATCCATTAAAATATCTACCACAGAGAGTTCATATACACTACCCTCCATTCTTGTGTTTCTGTATGTGTCCATGTGCATACTGCACTGACAGATCTACAGTACAGTTACAAGATTCTGAGGAGTACTAAGTCTCACGAACACCGAATGATACTTGGGCTCCTAGCTTCCATTTGTAACCTTGAAAATACTTTTCTTAGATACATGAATTTTCTTCATATTTTTCAATACATAAATCACAGCTACATATTATTTATTTATAAATTTACATAAAATAAGACCAGTTTATAAAAGTGTATGAAAATATTTTTAAATAAAAGCTGGTAACTTTTTAGTAAGTGGAATTGCAGACAAAATAGCCTTGCTTTTAAAAAGTTCTGAATGGTCATAAGTACGGAACACTAAGGAAAAATAGCACTAAGCCACTGTACAGACTTTGTTAAAATATTTTCCAGACCACCAAACCCAGCAGTGACTCATTGTAAATATTACTTTTCCAAAAGTTACCAATAAGTTACTGGTAGATACATTACGACAAATATTATGTCATTTGATGATGAGAAGATTGAGGAGGAGGAGAAGGATCATTTTATTTTCTGCTTCAAAAGAGCTATAATGACCAAACAACTAGTAAAACACAGATTTGCCTACTTGATGGATATGTGGAAACTGCTGCTCCTTACTGAGGGAAGAACTAGCTTTAGGTAATGAGGCATTTTGGTTCAGCCAACCACTTATAATGGAAATGGAACAGAGCCAGCTCCTCGTCCATCCATGTCTGTCCAGCACTAATCTCTAGACTCAAAGCGTCACGGTGCTGTGTACAGGAAATACCCTTTGTGAGTCGGAAGGTAAGAGAGGACAATGCTAGAGCCTGGTCCTCACTCCTTGCCAGCTATTAGCACCAGCTGGTAAGAGAGTTAAATTCTGCACTCTGAGACATGTTGCTGGCAACCAGCATTTCACTCCCAGTTCAGAAGAGAGGCCTGGATGGAAACCTGCCTCAGAATCTCTGATTACATGTGTTTTCACCCCAGTTAGGGCAGCACAGGCAGCACCTGATGTTCACACTTGTTTGAACACAGTCTGCCATCTTTAAGACTGTTGGCTGAAAGCATTAAACTGATATACAGTAGCACTTTGGGGCCAGACTTGCTTTCAAAATACAGCCCCTCCTGAGGTGTCCAGAGGCAATATAATCTATTAAAAGCCCTTTGCTCAGGGCTGTGCCTACAGACACAGCCTAACTTTGAATTTGTAAGGCRTTATCCAGTTAATTTTACTCAAGATTACGTAGGTACCTAATCTTATCCTCAGGATTTCAATAGTTATGTCTTGGGCCAGAGTTTACAAGTCTCTTACAAATCAGATTTTTAACAATAGGCATCTTTCTTGTGGAGGTACACATGAATTTCACCCAGATGCAAACCAACTCAAATAGCAGTTGGTAAACAGGTTGCACGGTTAGCAAGACCTTAAAAAGAGTATTTCACCAACATTGCAATCATTCCCACTTGCAAACACTTCTCTGCCCGATCATCAAAGACTACTATACTTTATCTCTTGGTATGGTGTGGCCACACTGCCCAATAAGATAAATGTCTCATTTCTGAATGTAATCAAGGGGGAATAGCCATTGTTTATCCCTCAGCTGCTGCTCAAATACATACTGTCAGCTGTCATGATTTGGAACACAACTACCTTGCATGAGACCCAACAGGGAAATTATTGATGGGATGTTTTGCAATTACCTCACTCTGTAGTTTGTATGCATTCTTGGCACACTGCAATCTCACATCATCAGTCAAAGAAGTGTACTGGTGTAGCAGCTGTCTGTATTCTTGTTCACTGACCAAAGACTGGGCTTTCCTGGCATGTACCAAGTTTATCATATCCAGTGGCAGGTGGAAGTGAGTCTTTGTATCCTCAAAACCTTGCTTATACTTCACCTATCAAATTAAAAACAGATCACATAACTATCACAACATGGTAATAAAAATTCGGGTTTTCATCAGAAGAGACATTCTCCATATTTTTTCCAATTTCCAGTATAAATTATTCTTTTTAAAAGTAAGTTCCCTAACTTATTTAACTATACTGTGACTGATCAATACTTGTAAGTAGAATATGGGGCAACCTATTCCTCATCAAAATAGTAGCCATCTACATTATATTCAATTAAGTTGAGATATTATTTATACTTTTTATTTGTGTTAAACTGGATATGTTAAATCTATAAAATTACCAAACTGATAAATGAATTCTTAATTCACTGCATTTCTAGAAAGCACAGCAAAAAGGTGAAGCTACTGCCTGAGGATAAAATGCAAACAGTTATATTTATACTAGAATTAGTACAAATCCTCACTCAAAATATTTGTTGGCCTTTACTGATTTGGTCAGTTTCATTTCACCATTTTAAATGTTATTTTTACTGTTGGATTTTTTTTTACTTCTTGTCTCTGTCCAGGAAAAGAAAGCCATATAAATCTTCAAAGAATTTTTTTCCTCTGACATTTCCCTATCAGATTATGCAAATTTGAGATGTTCAGGCTGTTCATCCAGATAATGAACATACAGAGTTATTGATGCTCATCAAACTGACTTAGAGTAACCTGACGGATGAATTCTTCAGACACTTATTGTTGTCTAAGCATACCATCACACAAGACAGAATCCCAGTACAAGCCCAGCACTTACTGAAATCCATGAACACTCTCCCATCTACATCCACAATCAGGCTCGCTATGGACAGTTTTGGTAAGAAGATAAATAGTTCTTAGATTATTTATGTGCTTAAAGTCAGACAAATATTTCACTGCTTTCTGGATCCAGCCACAGCATTCAAAATGCACTGAACAGTTACAATTCTTATAGACAATGAACAAATTATGTGATTTTTAGCATATCCCAAGACCAAGTGGTAATCATTCCCCAACCAAAAAAGTCCAACCTGAAATTCCATAAATCATTCATCCTTTAGATTTTCAGGGAAACAGTAAATTGAAAATAATCACTGAATAACTTTGTATCTCTACCAAATCTAACTTACTTCTGTACAAAGACCACTACCCATTCTCAATCAGACCTGCCTCTCAGTGATACTTTTACAGAGCAAAATAGTCTATGCTAGGCAACAGCAGGGCATTGTGCAAGAATGTACAGTCTTCTTTTATTGTCAAATTAATGTTACTGTAAATAATGTAAAAGAATGCTAAGAATATCATGAYTATATCGAAATATCTGGAAGTGGGAGAGAAAGCCCTAAGTTTTAAATAGTAAGCTATTCCACAGCTAGTCCACAGCTAAGTGCATCTTCCATGCGGAACTACTCATTGTTAGGAAATCAATTCCAAAATGCCTACATCTTCTTTCTTGTACTTACATCACTCTGTAGCAATGCTGCATGGACTGAATGAGCAATATGAATATCACCATCCAGGCCACATGATCCAACCATCTGTCCTTTCATTTTCTGAAATGCCTCCTTATACTTGTGCTAAAAAGGAAATAAGAATAGAAATGTAAATAGAAGTAAAGAGAAGTAAGTATTTGTCAGATTGTTAAAACCCAAATAAAAGGGTTTTCATATTACAGAAAGAGAGCTATGGACAATAAATTGTGGCTATATCCAATATGATAATAAATCTGAATGAAACTTTACTGGATGCTAGGAAGACCTCACCTGTGCAAACATTTTAATATTTTATCCTATTTAGAGAAAAACACAAAAAAATACAGCAATGAACACTTAAAAATAGCTTGGGTTAGTTACCTGCTATTACACAGGTGGCAGAAGACAAGAACTTGGTGCAGGTGCTCAGAATCAACCTCTAAGGAGCATCTCTCCATCAGCTCTCTAGCAAACTCAGAACAACTACCCTTCTATGCTTGAAATTAATCTGTATATCTTTACAACCTGTAAAGGACATCCAAGACAAACCCTGAAGGGTAGAACTTCCTTACTAAGCTCTCTCTTCCAAAGCTTGCCTAGCTAACAGTGGGTGACAGCTCCTGAACAATCCCTATGATTGCCCAGTCACTACAGCAGGTAAGTTGGTCAACTTTGCTAATGGGTGTTTGCTTTCGCAAACCTTCCTTTGCTTAGTTACCAATAACACTTCATTGTGTCTGCACCTCCAAAAGCACAACTAGCGAGACCAAGGCCAGATGTCTCCCAGATGTAGAGTTGGTTGGACATGCTGTTTCCATCAAGAGTCACTCAGCAGAGCAGAAACAGTCTGGAGTGACTGACATGTCCTACTGGACAATATCAGCAGTAAGTTCACATACATCACTTATGATTTCACCCGAAGCCTTTGCTGCCTGGAAGGGAATGGCATCTAGTTTCAGTTGATAGCCACCATCTTTCATCTTTCCCCACGACTCCTTATAGCGAATCTAGGAAATATGGAACACGAATAAAGAAGAGTTTCTGTTCAGAGGGTTGACACTGCACATTATTGCTATCCTAGCAATGTTACCACATCAGTTTCATTCTATTCTAACACAAAGGGCTAACATAAATGAAACTATCAATACACAACAGGAATAATCACATGACAAATGTCCATTATAAAAATGTATTTGTTTGTTCATTCTTAATCTTTCTAACTTAGGAGAAGTTTGATAAGAAGTTTGACTTCTCATATTACTTAGGAAAYATTTAGACCATAGAATGATCATATACTGGGGAAAGGAAAGAAATTTAGTATGATTTCCTGTGTAGGACAAACAGCAAAGCACTATCAACTTTTTAACTTTCCTTGAAAGTATTAAAGGTCAGATTTATACCTCACTGATATTCATAGCATTTAATTTGGCCTGAAGGATTTCAGGAAGATCTGTTGTTGGTGTATACTGATGCTTTAAGCTCTCTCCATGCTCCTTGTACAGCCTCTGCAAATAGAGATGCATTTCAGTAGCAAGTACTCACTACACATTCAATCACTAGTTCAGACTAAAACATTAACAAATAGGTTTATGGAAAGCAAAGACTACAGAAAAGTGACAGCAGCATTAATAAATACAGGCAATTGTATTAGTCAAAAAGGATTCAAAAAGCTTTGGGAGTCTGATACACCTATCAGCTAGAGTATGCTAGAGAAGAACTCCTTGAAGTTTTGAGTGTATAAATCAATGTATACGAAAATTCAGATATTTGAATATTAATTTGATAAGACTTCCAACATATGTGAATAGGGAGAGGGAGAATAAACAGCATTTATTAAGGATGTGCAGCCATGAGTGGCCCACCAACACTTTGAAATTCCACAGAAATCTGGGGAGTTGAAGCTCCCCAAACACTTCCTTCCAAAGTTGTTCATTTTTAGCAGATAAATATGATGGCAATTATCTGTGCAATTACTCCAAATTTATTTCCAGAGCTAGTTGCAAGGGGGTACTCAACAGTCAATGGCAAGAGATTAAAAAAAAMCTCAGAAGGTGACTGATCCCATTGTAAAACAAGTGTCTAGGATGGGCTACTCATATCAATCCTTAGAGGAAGAATATAGGGTTGGCCCAGGACTAGCTACATTTCGGATGTCTGCAGACAGATAAGAGGAGTTCTATGCAGTTAACTGGAACTTCCCCTACAATGGCTATGCAGAATTCACCTCTTTCACATTATTTTTCTTTCCTAGTTTAGTTTCTTCTTACATTGACACCATAATTTTCAGATGAGTACAGATAGCCACCATTTATTTTGGCCTTAGATATGACCCATGTCTTGACCACCCGACTTGCCTTTCCCAGGCTATTATTTCTGTGTGTGTTTGAGACCCTCTAGATTAGAATTAACCTCTCCATTTAACCCTGCTGCCACTTTCTTTAGCAAGCAGGCCCACTTGTATTGCAGCTCCATAAGAGGAAAATTAATGAGAATGCCATGTGTGAAGAAGTAGAGCAGCAGACTGATTTTGACTGTGGCTCAGTGGAACAAAATGACTTATATTTATCCTGCCTGAGATGTAAGCCTTTTGGATCTTATTAATTAAACCAAAGGCATAGACACTATAAGTATTACAATAGCATGTGTTTTACACAAAGTCTTTCATCTTCTTCTTCACTTTAACAATATCTATTTTCACAATAAAACATCCTCTCATGTTTGAAACTTGTCTTTTTTGAGTGACTTTTGCTTATTATTCACTTYTGTATTATCCCAGTTAAGTCTACAATATTTTTAAATCGCTCTTCTATTAAAAATAAACATGTTTAAACACCAAACAGCCTCAATTCTTCCCTTTAAGGTTTCCCCTCCTGGATTTCTCTCTCAGCAGTATGACAGCTTGAAATAATTTATTTTTTCTTCCTTGTCACGCTGCCTTACATTTTGTTTTCAAGAATATGCAGAAACTGAAATTTGAAAGATCTGTTTGAAAAGGGGAAAGAGCCCCAAATGTGCCCTTCTTCAATGAATCTCAAAAGGCCAAAAGTCTCTAAAGGACAAAGGTCACTCCTAAATTTTACTTCTGAAAAAAAAAATTGGACAGAAAGCCCTTTTTACATGAAACTCCCATTCACTTCAGTGGGATCTCTGTGACTTCTCATTCCAAGTTAGAAACAYGCTCTTTGTGAGATGCACCACACCAGAACACAGAAGTTTCATGGTTCCTAAAGATAATCTCAGAGAAAGAAAGAGAGAGAAAGCCAGTGCTTCAATCAGGTCGTTCAAAGAGGATACCACTCTTATAATCATAATGTATATACATTATAACTTACATCCACAGCCTGGTTATAACTAATTCTAGCCTGGATCATCTCAGGAGTGTCTTTAATACTGGTAAACTTCAAAGCATATGGATGCTGACGGTACTTCTTCTGTTGAGCAGAAAAAGATCAAAGCTGTGAATTTTGTGCTGCTCTTTCATGCTATTTGAAAGAGAAAAATCATAGGTTGCTGGAGATTAGAGTGAATTTGTGAACATAATTATTATTCCTCTTTCCTCATCTTTATGTCCTAGGTACTTTCAGATTAATATTTGTTTCAATTTAACAATAACCTTTTGCCGATTAATATTAAAGTATTTACCCCTAAATATAAGGAAAACATTTCAAAATCAGGTTCTGCCTACCTAAATACTCCAGAATTCAGGATTTTAAAACCTTTTTCAGATTACTTCAAATACAGTATGACTGATTATATTTTTTATTTATAGTTTCTTTAAGCAAAAAACTATATACAGTTGTAGTGTGTTAATAATGGCAACCATTTAACTTATTGTTTCAGGGTTTAGGTTTCCTCCTAACACCTATAGCAAATCTGTGCAGCCATTAACACTGTGCGTAATTGTTATGGTATATCTTCTAGCTAATGATATTAATTCTGCTTGCTTGAAAGGACCCATAGTAGCTTCTGAGAGATCTTGTTAAATATACATAATTAAAATGAAGGCTGTTTGATGGCAAAGTGACACTTTTTCCATATGGCCAGGTCACTAAAAGCTTCCCTTCCTGCATGAGTTGTCCTATACCAATCAATACTCTTATCTCTTCTCCAAGCAGTGCATACTAAATTTTCCCTATGCCTGTGATGTACTCCCAAGTCAATAAGCATGTTCATGGCTCTTCTGGAAATTATTTATATCTAGTGTTCGAGTCTAAAGGCATGTCATTCTCCTTTAAATTGAGCTGTGATCCACAGAAGTTTATTTGAGGCAACACCTTGATTCTCAGGGGACTCAAAACACTGATGTAAAACACATTAATTCTTTTAAGGTATTACAAGCTTATGAGCAATGTTTTGGTTTCAGAAAGAGATCCCTCAAAAATGAGCAATCTTACTAAGTTTAACTGCGGRCAAAAGTGGTTTACGCTTTGTCCTAATCAGCTGTAGAGACAAATAAGGGCTGACCAGAACATCTCTACATAAAATTCCTGGAAATTATATTCTGGCAATTGCTTTTTAASAGTATTACAAGGGCTAGTCACTGTGTGTATGTAAGAAGGGAGGAGGCTCATAGCCACCTAAAATTATTTAGTACTCACAAAAAGGTTGAGATGAACAACCTAGCAGGTCAAATTTCTACTCGGCAGTTTTCACTACTATAACACCAAAATGGTATACCTATACAGATTCAAAGTTACTATTCCATCTGGCATTGCTGTACTAGCTTTTATTAAGCTACCTTGCTTTACACTAGCTGAGAATCTAGTTTATTGTGTCTAAAAAAATCATCCTTCTTCATTGCAGATAAATACATGGGAAAAAAATAGTGTTAGCAATCAGGTAGATGTAAAAGGACAACCATATTTTTCTGAGACACTACACCAGTGGTTATGCTGTTATTCTCATTGAGTGAATGGACAGATGATTCCTGCATCACCAGTGGTTATCTAAAAAATCACAGGATTCAGTCTCCTACTGCAGCAGATTTGGCCAGTAGGACTCCCTCTGAAATAATAAAAACAGAATACTATGATCCTTTTAACCATTTCCACCACAACCTCCTTTGAAGGCCTCATGGGACTGGCACAAAGGATTCTAGAGTTCGCCTTTTCCTGTTAGTGATATTGGTTATAGGGAGAAATAAGGATGAAAACTACTTGGGCCGATAGATAACTACAGACAGAGATATCTATGTGAATTTCAATAGCTAATGTGACTATATATGAAAAAGGAGCAAGAAGGAACGTGTATCTCTTACAAAAGAAGGTTCTGGGTCCAATGACTGCATCTTTTCATCATCTTTCCTGTTTTGCTTCATTAAAAAGGTAGGCTAGTGGGTAGCAATTGAGCACTGTTTGATTGCCATTATTATTCATAATATCATTTGTCACCTACTTTGTTTTTGCAAAGGCTATATGGACTCCTACTGGTGTGTGTTTGGTATCTGGTTTCCCTCTAATTACCAGTTCTATCCCTGGTTTTGAGAGCTTTCATGTGGTATGCCTTTTTCTTTCCCCTTTGAGTGGAAATTATTTTAATTTTATACAGACATTTTGCACGCATTATGCAGCAAATTCTGTTACATGCTGTCATGAAATCTCACCTCACTAATGAGTTCTCCTGCCTTCTTAGCCTGCTCCACATTTAATGACCCAGTGGCTATCCATCCAGCTCCTTTCATCCAGTTCAAATCTGCTCTGTATCGGTTCTGACAAAGAAAAAAAAAGTCCTATTGTTGGTGTTCATACACTTAAAATGCCATTAAAGGACACAGACATCTCAGAACAACAACCAAGTCAAATTAGTGCCTGCTTTTGTTTTATTCACTATTGCACAGTTGCAAGGAAAGCAAAAAAATTACAGAATGAAATAGAAGTATCAGGACTCACCAGCACTTGTGCAATATGCTTTGCAAGGTAATTTTTAGAAGTGGTTACACCTTACTGTCATTTGGAATTTTTACTCTAACATAGCAAAAACTTCAGTTTTATTGTACATAGTGCACTGTTCAAAAAATCATTAATGATTTCCAGTGATAAGAAAATGATACTTAGCATTTCCCAACCCCTATCCTTTTGTTATACTGGAGGGAAAGCATTTTGGTTTACTTTTTCCATGTGTCTTTAAGGAGGAAGAGTACAGGAGAACTTCCCACTTTCCTCACAAAATCTCTCCTACCAACAGTCTACTGAATTCCAAAAGCTTATACAAGCATTACAGCTGGGTTTCTCAAAGAAGCCAGAAGGGTTTCAGCACCAATACCTCAACAAGACCTGTACACATATCTTAGTCTCCTTGAGAAGTTCTGACTTAAAACCTCAGAATGGAAAGTCTGACTTATAGTAACCATTTGTAAACGTATCAGTATCAGTATCAGACAGTTCATCTGATGGTTACAGCTGAGCATGTGGTCTCCATATCGAATTTTATCACCAATTTTATCACCATAAATTATGTAACCTCCCTGCACATTAGGTAAAAAAAATAAATGTACATCATATATAAATCCTAGTGTTCTATTAACATTTGAAGTAGGCTTTGAAGAAGCCATGCTCGTAAACAGGATTATAACACTCCTCAAAAACACTGCACACCTTAAATATATCTCTTGAGCAAATAAGTGGTTAATATTTACTATTTTAATATTAACTATCTAATAGTTGAAAAATTAGGTACATAAATATGTCATGGCATTAAAAGCATAAACATCTGAAGAAACTCAGCCCTAAGTGTCTGAAGGGGTTGAATGAAAGCGTATTGAAATACATTAAGCTCTGGACTTACATCACTTTGCAATCCGTAGGCCCACTTGGCCCATGCCACTTTCATGTCAGTAGGCAGGGCTGTGTAGTGATGGAGAGCTGTCTTATATCCTCTATTTGTGGCCAAATTCTGAGCCTTTTTGGCATGGACAAGGTTAACCATATCCATGGAGACCTGGAACTGATTCTTTGTGTCCTCAAATGCCTTCTTGTACTCCAGATCACTCTGCAACTTTGACATTTGAAGGGAATGAGCCATCTGCGAATCTTCCTCCACAGCTTTTACTCCAATCAGCTTACCCTTCATCTTCTCATAACCTTCCTTATATTTAATCTGTGAAGAAAAAAATAGACCATGAGTAAATGATCTAAGCTGCCAAACTGATAGCTCTGCTAGTAGTAAAGCAGCGGTCTATCAGTATTGTGACATGCTTGGTCCTCAATACAAGCGAGTAAAAAATCCGTTTGCAAAAGAGAAGTGGAATGCCTTAGAAATTAGTAAGTGTTTATAAAAAATAAACCCTTTCTCAATAATAATATTCACAAAAGCTGTAAGAAATGTTTCCTTTTTGGTTCTCTCTAGGAAAACAACATTCTTTAAGCACTGAGGTGAGAAGGTTCTTTCAGGAATTTTCTGGCCAGGCATAGATGTATTAAGTTACGATGCTTCACAGGAGATTTCCACTTCATTTTGAGTTCTAAAATTCACCCTCGGGTCAAAGTGAGAATATGAAAACACAGTCAGCATGTGGGGAAAAACTCTGAATTGCTCAAAGCAAATCTTCTGACTAATTATGGAATGCCAGTCACTCAGGCAACTCCTCCATTGCTCCTTAGCATGAATCGAGTGAGGGTGGCTCAGGGCACTGAGATATATGTGACACATCCCCAACACTCTGGTAGCAACCTGGACTGTCAGCTGTACTAAGAATAAAGAAGGCTGATGGAGTCCATACTCACATCACTTGCCAGATCCCTCTTTGCCTTAGCTGTCAAGAATGACAAAGCATCCAGACGAAGCACAAATCCTTTTTCCTTCTGCTTCTCCCAGYTACTCTTGTACAGTTTCTAAAAAGATGACAATAACAGAGTCTCTTGATTACTATCAATATATTCCRTTTGTTTTATAGTCACAGTGAAAGCTCCCAAGTAACATCAGACCAGCGTACACTCCATGCCCAGCAACCATATGTCTAAGGATCAGATCCTGGATCAGATACCTTGGCTTACATACAGTAACTGTGGATACCGTAACCCCATTATCTCACTGGTTCCACTGAAACTGTCAATGTGCCACTTATCTGGGAGCATGTGGAAAATACACAGCTTCAAACACTAAAMGTGACTAGTCTTCAGAACAGCATATGTGACTAGTATTTAATTAAGAGCAAGTGACTAAATTTAGATATAAAGTTTTTAGATCTAAAATATTTGGACCTTCTAAGGGAAACTAACTTTTACCTAGAGAACAAATATTTCAACAGGAGCTGTAACTACTCACAGGAGTGAGGGAATCCAAACCTCTGTCTCACACAGTACCTCACTGATATTAGCAGCATTTGCTTTGGCCAGTATGAAGACAGGATCATCTTTGCTGATGGTGTACCGATGAAGAAACTGCTCTTTTCCTGACCTGTAGGAAACCTGTCCACAGTAAGCAAAGCATGGTTAACAAGCAGTAGTCCATGTTTAATGTTGAAGGAATACTGATTAAAACACCTCAAATATTCAAGGATTTGTTAGGGTTAATTTATTTGGTGAGTTAGTATTTAGCATCATGACTTTTTTTGCTAAATCTGAATTTAAAAGCTGACCCATGTCAACCAAATTACTCATGGTTAAATTTCAGGGAAGCAGTGAAACAATATATATATCAGGATACTTTAATTCTCTTTCTTAAAGTTAGCTACTTAACTGGCTATAAAGCTGACATTAATTCATATTCAGTACAAAATGTATGTAAGAATGTATTTCATCCAATATTAAACTGCAGCTACTTTTTAGGTGGAATGAAAGTTTTTAATAGGACACAGAAATAGTGAATTTTAGGCATGACATGAAGAAACTAAGCAATTGAATCTGCAGAGAAAATTTGTGACCTAAATGTAATTGCTGACTTAATACTCCAGTGAGGACTAACATTCCAACTTCAAATGAAAATATCAAGGACCTTTTATGATCCAAGTAGCAAGCATCTCCATTTTATATCCCAGGGAAACATCAACAGAGAAATGAACTGCTCTGTTTCAGAAACCCGTAAGGCTRTTGGACGAGCTGTTGAAAAGCTATGAAAAGATGTCCCATTTCACAAAGTGTTACATTTCTTACATCTCATAGAAAAAGAAAAAAAAAATGTCCCTTCTATAAAGCTCTAAATCCGTGGTTACTATTCTGACTTCAACACACATACAGAAAGGCAGCATTGTCCAGTACATAAGAGATAAGTAATGGGAGTCAGGAGACCACCGTTCTCCTCTGATTCAATCTCCTCTGAGACACACAACACTCATCCAAGTAAGTGCCAGGTTTTTATTGATGCAGAGGAGCAAAAAAAGGAAACATGGTAGCTGCCTGAAAAAGACCAACCAAGAAGCAATAATGCTTCATTCACATAACAACTGAGAAGCTGACAGTATCTTCAGTTCAAGGCACAACATATTAAAWCTAATTAAAAAAAAGCTTGGCAAGTCACTACTGTTCCAAAATTAGTTAGTCAGCAATTTTAACACAGGTTCCCCTTCTTTTGGAAACTTAAAATTGAGTTGCTGTCAGCTAAGTCCTGCCAAGGAGTTCTGAAATACCATCTGCCAGGGTTGCCCAGCCCCAAGGAAGAATAGGGAGCATTCTGAAGGCACCTAGTTTGGGAAAATATGCCTATTTTATCATTTTGCTAAAAGTAYCTTAACAGCAACAGCTGAAGAACATGTAGTCTAACAAGGCTAATATAGCTTTAAGTAGTCTRACAGGGCCCTCAGTGGAGAGAAACACAGAACCTGGGCTGGATATATATCAGTCTCTGTGCTGTCTCTCAGTCTCTACCTTGCTTTGAAGCACTGCCTGGGGATCAGCTGGGAATGCTGTGTTTTCTCTCCAGCTTGCTTCCTCACTTTTACTACCTCATGGATAACCAATTTTCCTGCAGATGACATTAATGTCTCAGGAATACTCAGATAGCCTCTCATGAACGCGTTTCAGCCATACTTGAATCCAGCCTATACCGCCCACAAGTTTGTTGCCAAGACTCTTCCAGAGGCATCCCCCCCCGCCCCTCTCTGGCCTTTGACATCATTTATGAGAAGCCTCATTTGTCTATTTCCATTTCCATYGGGGTTTGCTTTTTTGTTGTTTTTCTAGTTCAGAGAATTAAATGAGAGAATTCATCAAATAAACAAATAAAACCCCTTAGAAATTAATCTCAAGAAATTTCATATATTGAAATGTTTCATGACTGGGTCCTCTTCCACCACCACCCCCTCCCACACTACATGTCTCAGGAATGACCACATTATGAGTCAACTACTTGCAAAGACACAAATTCAGTCAAGGACTCACATCACTTTGAAGTTCCTGGCTTTTCTTGGCATGTTTGATCTGAGAACTGTCAGCCACRCTGGTGAATTTCAGAGCATCGGCCTTCTGTCTGTACTTTTTCTAGATCAAATTAAAGCAGTTTACACAAACGTTGCTACAATATTTACCTTCTCCAAGAATGTAGTGCGTTCAAAAAGTACATAACTGATAGAGCCAGAAGTCCCCTGTGAATTCCCAAGACAATTTTAGCACAGGTATCAGCAAAATAAGATTCCAAATACTATCCAGTGCTAGTATTTTCTGCTGGGAGGACCCCAGTGGCAAGGAGGGTAGTGTAAGAGTATGCCAAATGCATTGCTGCTGACACGGCAAGCAGAGATGCTCTTTGGTGCCAAATGTACTAGCTACATATCTTACAAGATCTAGGTTGCACACCAATGCATGTCCTTCACAAACTGGGTATGACTTAAGTCAGGGCCCAAGAGAGCTCCTGAGTTAGACAGTCAATATCACTATCTCATTTTCTTACATGAGACATCTCAAGCATAYGCACATGTTGTTCAAATCACTGAACGTGTGTTACTGAGATATTTTTAAATTATTAAGATATTTCTAAATTATCAATTAAATTAGAATTGGCAATTTCAGTGTCCTGAAAGCAACTTTAATTCAAAATCTTCCCCACTATCTCCCAGTTCTTTTCAAAGCAGAGCTCAGCATSGACACTGCTGTCAAGCCATCCTGGGAACAACAGCTATGAGAGCCCTCCGCAAGGCTCAAGTCTTAGATGTGAGAAGAAACATTGTGCTCCAACCATCCYCTGGTACCAGTAATTATATAAAAACCATTTGAAAGGACAAATTTGCATAGAAACTAACATTTCTAGTTTGGTGAATAAGACTTTCCTTACTTGTATTGCATCTCACTTTYTACTTTACATCTGAAACACATCGAAGTGAATGGGAAACTTCCATTGACTTCATCAGGCTTTGGATCAGGCCTGTTTTGAATCAATGTCACTGCCTGAGCCTTTTGCMTCACTCACTGGAGAGCAAGCTAAGCATCTCTTTCTATCCTTGAGACAGTACAAGGAAATGCAGCACCCTATTTCAAGACCACAGTATGATAGAGGAGACCAGGCAAACACTTCTTATATACTTTAGTTGAACTCTTATTCTAACAGTTCAACCATGAAATGGGGCATTCCACCTAGAGRAGGTGTAAACGTATTTTCTCATTATCTGGCATTTCAGGAGAGAAATCCTTCTGTTTGAACTGATGGGTGAACAGATCAGTTTACGCTGTGTCTTTGCTAGGGGAACACAAACCAGAAGTTAAAAAAGCATGCAGCACTTCAAAGAGGTGCTCATCGCTTTATTTTAGGAACCTGGAAGGGGGGGGGAGGCAGATTAATACCAGCATGTTTTGTTACATTGCAYGGAACACAATGTAGTGACATTCTGCAAAGAAATGACAAAATGCCAGGCTCTGTATGGCAGTAGAGATCCCTAAAATAATATCCACCAGTCTCCAGTTTAAGTGACTGTCAGCCATCTCTTGGCCTTACACAGCACTGGAATGAAAAGGCAGATCATTATGGATTAAATATTTGTGGAAGTGATTATTATCACAGCACACCACAGCAGCAGATGTCAGTCTATCCCTAGCAAGACACCGGATCTGAGAGTAGCTGCTCTTCTTTTGTTTCTAAGATGTATTTTTTCCCCTTGCAGGAGCAGTGAGAGGATGTCAGAGACCAAGGTATCAGAGAGTGTGATCTCCAATAACTAACTGGCTTCTGTTCCTTCCTTCAGCACTAAGTGGGATTTTATCCTTCTTGTCAAACTTCCCCTAATTTATTCTTCTACCTATCCTCCAGTTTTCCTAGAACTAGTGAGACAACTCAACCATAGCTAAGCAGCTGAGGAAGTGTACTTCCATAAGGTTAATGGCAGTGCAAAACCATGAATTAATCAAGCGAAAGCAATGAAAAGCAGCACAAGCTGAAGCTGCCAGTAAAGTCACAGCCCTTACTTGCCAAAAAGCAAGGAAATTTCCAAACATGGCTAACAAATATCTAATTTTCCAACACTGTTCCTTAAAACTCTACATACTTCATGTAGCATGTACCACAGGAAATTCTAATTCCTTTCAATGCCACTCTGCAAAATGAGCAGGTGAATGAAAAGATGTGGAACCACAGTTATGGGGACTTCTGCCTCACAAACTTGACACAATAATCATACAAYGGGAAAACATATTTTTAACCTCTAACCTAGGATCTCCGAAACTGTAGAATAACTAAACAATGTCCATCAGTTCTTCCATTTCTCAGGGAATTCCTTACCTATTCCACACAATGTAGCGGAATAAGTGTGCATAAACCTTTGAATAAACAACAGACAGAAGCCTGAGCACTTTGCTTACCTCACTGACCAAATCTCCTGCCTTTTTGGCTTGYTGTATATTAAGACTTCCTTCTGTGATACACCCAGCTCCTTTCATCCACATCAGATCTGCCCTATATCGAAGCTGTAGAGGAAAATGACAGTTACTGGCATGGGGAACACAGGTACAATGTTTGCATGTGAACATGTACACTCTTTCCAGTTTCAAAGACACCGCAAAGACATTTTAAAAAGTCATAGTGCAAATGAAACAGCRTCCATATGAAACGAGAATTAATGTCAAACTGAAAAAGTCTATAAACACTCATACTGCTTTTAGCAGTTAAGCTAAGTATACATCATCTTACATCACTCTGGAGACCATATGCCTTCTTTGCCCATTTGGTCTTCATATCTTCTGGAACCACAGTGTATTCATGGAGTCTCTTTCTATAATCTAAGTCACTAGCAAGTGCCTGGGCCTTCTTAGCATGTCTCAGATTTATCATATCCATAGGCAGATGGAAATGGGTCTTACTCTCCTCAAAATCCTTTTTATAGGCAATCTAGAAATAGAAGGAATGAAAATCAGTTATCTGTATCAGTGTATTGCAAAGCCAAAGCTATCTTAAATCTCCACTCTTCTTTGGGTCCTTACTCAGATTWGGCAAAAAACATATATAGAATCAGGTCCTATGAGGGATTCACGAAACAGATGGCAGGATGAATTGTGCAGACTTTAGAGACATCTTCTCTATTACAGTACATTTTACTTTTAAACATACTTTTATCTGCTTGAAAGTTTTGTGTAGAAGTGTTTATATTGGGGTTTTAATAGGATGTTATTTTCCTGCCCCAAAATAAGGACACCACCAAACCAAAATTCCCTATGAGAACAAAAATACTGTGCAATCATTGCAGATTAACAGACGGAGGAAGGAAACCAATTTTTGTTAAACGCTTCCAAGAATTTCTTATAGTGAAAGCAGTAACAGTGGTAGATCGCATATTGTTGCTGAAAGATTTATAATTATGAAAAACACCTTCTGAGTAAGAGAAATAAATAATTTACCTCACTACTCATCTTGGCCACCTGCAGAGAGTGCAAAAGTCTTGAATCTTTGGTTCCAATTGCTTTTCCTTTTGTTTTTTCATATTCTTCTTTGTATTTAATCTGTGAAAAAAATAGTTTAAGTCAAAGAACATTTCTAATTACCCAAGAGATAAGCAATATGTTTTTCACTGGTGATTTGGATGGTCAAAATTTACAAGGGCTTAGTCTGATTCTCATTTTGTCACTTCAGATTTCCCAGATTTTCTCAGAAATTCCCAAAGGTGCAAGGTTGGTGTCATTTATGTTGTCTTTAATCTCATTCTTTAAGGCTCACTCCTCTGAGGTGGATATGCTTATGAACTTAAAGTCTTCTGATTAGCTAAATTATCTGGTTCTTAAAGTAAAAGATAAGAAGTCAATCGTGTAAAAACCAAGCAAGGAATTCAAGATTTGATTTTCTTAATGAAGTGGGATTTTGGAATCACCATCATTGCTGAACACTTTCCAGCTGCAGCTTCCTTTTCTGCCTCCCCACAGGTTAAGAATAATGAAATAAGTTGTTTAAAAAGAGTTTGTTTAGAATTTTTTTTATATACATGCTTTTATGTTAAAGAAGCAGACTAAAGAAATATGCATTCCCTTTTCAGTGGATGATAACAGTGAGGTTATAAACAATTCAAAACACTTAATTTTATTACAGGAAGATTGAGCCATTGCTGTTTTGCAAATTTTGCTTCGTTCTGTACGCTTGTACTCAAAAAAATAATTTTCAGAGATTGAAATTTCATAGCAGAGTCTAAGAAAGTTTCCAACTGTTCATCAGCCATTGAGAAAGATGGACAGCCAAATGCAGGACTTAAAAATCCAGATGAAGTGAGCTAAGCTTTATTTCCCTGTGCTATAGCAACTTATATAAAGAATAATTCCTAGGTAATTAAATATAACGTACATCACTGGCAAGATCCCTTGAAGCTTTGGCAGCAAGTAAAGGCAGAGAATCAAGTTTCATTTCAAAGCCCTGGCCCTTACTCTTCTCCCAGCCTTCTTTGTACTTAATCTGAGAAAGGAAAGACAGCAACATGTCACTAACACATAAACACACAAGATCTTCAAATGAACGTGAAAATGACTAAGAGCAAAACAGAAGTATAAGTATGTTCAGTCCACAAACTGGAACCTKCTTAAGTCACAGATCATTATCATTTTGAGCTAATTAATTGGCCAGGATTGAGTCAAAAATTTTATTCTTGGAGTTTACAGGCACTTTAAATCCCAGGATATGCACCAATAGCTCTCAATTTTAAACAGGCATGGGGGAGGGAAGGTTTTCCAAAAGTGCCTGTGGTTATGTCTGCATACACAAGTAGTGGAGATCAATAGGAGCTGATCTATAGGGCYGAACAGCTGGTGCTCAGAATCAGACATCACACTACTCATTTCAGGATTTTTCTTCCCCCCCACCAAACTAGAGCTAGTCAGGTCCCATGCACTGAATGCCTATTTGTAGCTGCAGTTCTTTATGTGAGCTGCTGGAGAGCATCTTTCAGTTTGGCTTCATTCAAAAGGAATCCCTCTCATGTGCTCTGAGACCACCCTACAATGTGAAGCAAAGCTCAGTGAAGCAACCCTTATGATCAGTAGATTTGCTTCAAAAGCACACTCACGAGCCACAATATATCACAAACGTAGATGAAATGCATGAGAATCACACGCTTAACTTCCGAAAGTTAATGCAAGTTAAAGTACTAGTTGTTTAAGCTCTTTTTGAAGGCTCCACCTGAAATTCCATTAAAGCAGGATCAAATATGCCTTCATGCATGCACTTAATGAAGTATCCAGGAAGCCCTGATTTCTGGATTTGGCTTTTTGTATGGTTATGTTTTACTAATATCTAACAATGAGCAAGCATCCCAACGCACTATAGCCACAAAGAGTGTTGCTCCACAGCACTTCACCAATGCAACTCAAATCAAACTTAGGGGAAGAACACAATGTATGAATATGCCAGGAAAAACTTGCAGTAATGCCAACTCAAAACCATGAAAAATTATGAAACTGGCTCAAAAATAGCAGTCACACCAGTAATAAGTATGGAGTTTTTTTCTGGTTTTGCATTTATTTGTCCTATTGGGCTTTTTTCCCTCCAAAACTATCTACAACAATGGAGGCCTAAAAAATACTTTAAAAATTAAGTAGAAGTTAAACTTTTCCTGTAAGTGATTGATTTTAACACCCAGGTCTCTAACTAAATCACTACATATTGTCATGTATTATGAATGGCAGCAACAGTGGGCTTAATCCAAGTTCACTGAAGTCACTGTGTTTCTTTCCATTGACTTCAGTGGGCTTTGAGTTATTAGAACTGTGCAAATATTGGTACTTCATACAAATACCACCTCAGAATCAGTTAATTTTGTTAAGTGAACACTGATTTACTAAACAAATTCAAATCATCTGAAAAGGTCTTGAAAAAAAAGTCTAGCAGTTTCACTGTACCAGAGATTGTATCCCTATCTATTCTGGTTACCATATCTCACGCTGTTTAGTAAAGACTGATGATAAACGCGAAACGCTTCCAGAAACAGTGTCATCATCTTTACATTAATTTCTGTCTATTAACGGCATCATGAATACCAGTATTTCCACATCACTTGGCTTACCTCACTGTATAACTCAGCATTGGTTTTTGCCTTGACTAACTGAGGTACGTCCTGAGGTAAAGTGTAATTTGTTTTTGTCCGCTCGTACTGGGCTCGGTAGTTCAACTGCCATGTATTGAAAAAGACAAAAACAAACAACTCAGTTATTTTTAACTCACTAAAAATATGACCATTACACTGACTGACAGCTGTTGAATTTCAGGCTATTAGTGTCATATGTTATAGAAACATCATAGGTATGGCTGACATAAATATGAGGGCAATAAAGCAATTATAACTTTTACCTAGGTACTAGGAAGTAGAATAATTATTCTATAAATAGAATAGTTACTGATTATCTATAAGTAGAAAATGTATTATTAAAAACATGCATTAATAAATACACAGAAGATWAATCCCTAACAAAGCACACTAATACAAATCTTAAAAATGGAGGAAAATATTAGATCTACTGGTATGCTTGCCACATTTTTGGAAGTGATTTCATTCAATTTGTATTCTTGTTTTGGTTGTAAATCTGCTGAAGAACTATCAAGAATAAAAACACTTAAGTGCTACAAATGCTATGAAATAAAATTCTCCCATAATTCTAATAACCAATGGTGGCTAATGATGACAGAACTTACATCACTGAGCTGCTGTGCATTTATTTTGGCTTGAGCAATTTGTGGAGTGCTGGCAACAGAACTGTACTTCAGCTTGTCTATGCTTTGCCTGTAGTTTACCTAATTTAAGATAAAATTAAAAAAAATTTAATAAAGGAAGAAATGTTCAGACTGGAAAATGAGAGATTGAGTAGACAGTTTTGTTAGCTAATACTCTGGATAAATCATTACTTAAAACATAATAAATTGAGGTGAGGAAAAACGCCAGGATCTCTTGGATGAGATCCGAGTTAATGCTCTGAAAATTTCCTAGTCTGAGGTTACAGTTTTTATTCCACTTTGAAAATGAACTTCACTTATAACCCCTCTCCCTCAAAACCACAAATTCTTAAAAAGATGCAGTTTCAGCTGGTTCCCCAAAGCATTCCTATAAAACTGATATTCTTAACCATCACTTAGAATATTTTTATCTTTATCAGACTATATTTATAAAGGAACATTGTAACTGTCTATTAAAAGGTCTGTCCAGTGTAATGCTGTGCAGAGCAAATGAACTCTCTTACACTTTGTCTTTACTGAGTTTTAATGTAATAATCACAGAATTTCCCTGTGTGGTAAGAGTTTTGTGTGGATGATGAGAGAAGAAAAATATATATTTATGGTACAAAAAAACCATTTTAAATGTCACCCACTGATAGGATTGGAGCCCACTAAATTCCTAACACATTAACATGGTACCAGCAATAATAAGATATAAAATAAATATATCGAATTCCAAAATTATACAAGATAAAAAAATCATGGAGAAGCTTTCTTTCAAACCTGTTGCTGCCAAAGGACTCAGTGCTATACTTATTATTCTCTGTAGGCCTTAATTAACATTCACTGTAGTTAATCACCACTTTGCAAACATTGCAAATCACACTGATTAAAACTAGTTTCTTAAGAACACTTTTTTCCAGTGAAGTGGAGTATATTTCTAGAGACTTTGAGTTACTGAAACTATTTTAATGCGAACCTTCTTATCTCAGGTATCCTAACGTAAACTTGTTCTTTCTGCCATAATGACAAAAATTAGGAAAAAAGACCTGAAGTATCTCACAGGTCCAAAGTGATCAAGGTATTTAAAACCGTTCATTTGCTTCTTTACAGAGACAGAGAGAATTTTAATTCCACAGAAAGGGATCATTTCTTTTTAACTGAAACTGTGTATTTATTGCTACTTGTGATTGCTTAGTCTGTGAGAGAGTTGTATTCTTAAAGAGTTCAAAGTAAGCATGTTGGTTATCAGTGAGCAGACGAGTCCTGGGACTGTTTCAAACTACTAGATGATGATCATGACTAGTCCAACTGAGTCTTTGTGGCCAATTGATTTACGTGCTCCAAACCCAGATGCTGACTATGAATTGTAGAGCCACAGGTAGTGCTGGAAAGTTTAGAGTGGGTAGAACTAATTTGTACATTTTCGACATGAATTCATGCTTACTTTGAACTCTTTAAGATTACAACTCTCTCACACACTAAGCAAATACTGAACTTTACATTTTTAAGCTTGTTCAAAGACAAAACTGAAATTACTGCTGAAGAGGCAATAGTGCGTCTTACAGTTGAAGTATATCAAGTACTTCCTCAAAAACGTCAGGGTTCTCAATTCTACCTCTTCATGCTACCACCCTTTTCTTGGAAGAGGTATTTAGGCCCAGATAAATCTCATATAATGTTAATGGCCTCTCTAAGGCATCTTGCCCCTGGTTTCTTGCAATTTCAATGGAAAAACAGGTTATATACATCTTAGGTAGTCAGAAATGCCCTACAGCGGTGCTGCTGTCTTCCTGTTGATTTTATAAGTAATGCCTGGTGACTGTGCTCCTAACTAAGGCACAGGTTAAGTTCCCAATGGTAGATAAGATCAATCAAGTCTTTAATGCTCGTGACAGGTGACAGGTGACGTTCTCCATTTATCTGTAGAGCACATATAACCACAGCAGTACACAAATTTCTTCACATTGTCCCACCAGTAACTCAACCCCAAGCACAGAGGGCACCTCTCTTGCACGGACCACAGGCATAAGGAAGGTTATATGATCAATCAGTTCCCCTTCAAAGGCGAACACCTATCTTCAGGGAATTCACAAATTATGAGAAACTTATTTAAGTCTCCCTGTCTTTTCAGTGCTTGATGCTGCTGTTGAAGCTGCCCAGGATGGTGAGATGTTTTGCAACAAAGACTAGAGATCAGGCAGAACTAACTCATTTCACAACTGTACAACCTGTGCTGAACTGAAGCCAATGACAGGAGGTGGCAGCACTTTCTTTTCCTCTGAGCCCTCTTGACTTCCTGTACTTTTTTGCTTTAACTTTGTTATCACTAGCTGCTTGCTCCCGTGATTAAATCATCATTTGACACGTGCAATCTATCACAATCTCTCCTACAGAGAGATGATGAGCCATGCAAGTCATCATAGAAAAAGAACCCCATAAAAGTATTTACATCTTTCAAAGGGACCAACTTCCTTGTTGTCTGATACGAAGGAGTAAGAGTAGCTGGGTAATTGTAGTCTACACCGTCATGTTTGTAATCAGATTTATAGGCTATCTGAAACACAGGGAGAACAAAAAAAAAATCATTCTTTTTTTTAAGTTGTCAGTTGTTTGAATAATTATCAGTCAAGAGGAAAGGAGAAACAATAATATTAATATTAAATGCAGGAAACAAAGTAAGTTCAATGTCATGAGTGACAAAGAAAATGAAATTATTTGCATAGTTTAGCCACTAATTGATTCTTTTTCAGCTCCTCAATTAATCCAATGCCAACAGTGGGAGTATTAACTTAACTTCCACCTATGACACATCTCTTTTATCTTTCTGCTTAGTTCTCAAGCTTCTTACAGATTTGTAAATAATGTACTTGAAGGAATGGTATGTAACAAAATAGCTTCTTGACTAACCCAGTAAATTAAATTGGAATCCAGAAATCTTCCTTAAAGACTGGTTTTTCAGCAAAGGTCTGACCCCGGGGGTGGTGGCAAGCAACCTTCAGCATCCTACTGATGTCAAAGAAAACTGAAGGAGCTCAGTGTGTTGCCAGATCACTGAATTTGCTTATTTTAACTTCTTCCACACAGTGAGCTATAAATCAGTACAAAAAGGTTTCCAGAATTTCCCCTCTTCTCAACATATCTATCCTTCAGATCCCCAGTACAATATGATCTGAAGATTTCCACCAACTTAATTCTGGAAAAACTTAAAGACAAGAAAGCAACAACCATACAAATGTGATTAAAAAAGACTTACATTACTTGCCAAGCTGCCAACTTTCATGGCATGTAGCATTTGCTTGTCCATGCCGATACCTACATAATGACCTTTCATCTGGTTCTGGTAGGTTTCTTTGTATTTAAGCTGTACAAAAAAAGCAAAAATACTCTGAGAAAATATATTTACTTTTTCTACGAGTTTCCATGTGTTATGGCAGTGAGACAAGTTATTACAGCTGTGGTCTACTAGTGTTGCACCACTACAGAAACTCCTGAGTCCACAACAACCTTGGTACTTTAAAAAATAAAAACTAAAACCCTCTGTGAGTTTCCTATTTTAGAAGATGTCATTGACGTATTCTTCAGATCACCTGGATGCCACATAAAGGAGATACCTCCACATTCTATTGCTGCATATTATTTAATTAGAAATAAAAATTAGAACGAAGTTGCAGACCAGCATTATTTGTACATTAACAAATGAACACGTAATTATCTACCAAAACTGGACTGTTTTGGTGCAGCTTTCACCAAGCCCAGAGTAGGGAATTCGACAATAAGATAAATTAACGCTCTACCATCTCATCTGTATGGCGAAAGAATTACTCCTCCTGGATTTCAGAGGATGATAAAAAGCAATATAAAGCAAAATTATACTTCAGTATCATGAGATACAAGCAGTATCATTATTAATATGGATTACTTTCACGCAGTAAACATGTTCCTCTGACATTAACTCTGGTAAAGTATCTTTTGCCTACCTCTCCAGTCAGGAAATGGACATACACAATGAAACAAGTAATAATTATGATAGATAACAGTAACAACTGCGAGCTACTTGTATAGATTAGCAGTCCATTGTAAGTAACCTCTCTTCCATATATCGTAATAGTTCTTGTCATAATTCTATATAAAATGAGCCCTGCTGATCTGTAAGGACAGACTAGGATAGGCTGTACAGACATGGGTTAAAATCAGTTATAATCAAATTCCCAGTGCACGCTTATCTGAAACCCACACACAGATGACTTGTGATTCCAGCAGCTACCAAGTTAAGCAAGCCACACATGAGGTACTGAAAACTTACATCACTGGTGAATTTTGAGATCTTGCTCACATTCTTGAATTGCGGAGTATCGCAGTAGTTCATGCTGTAGCCTCTGTTGTTTCCAAGATCCTTCTTATACTCTACCTTAGTGACAAAAATGCGCAAGGGAAAGATAATGGTAAAACTTTAACCTGCTCTGTCAAGTTCCTCCATACACTTCTTATACGCCAGACCCACTGTTCAGAGATTTTGATACATGGCTTTCATCAGATGGCATATGATGAAAGATGAAGACCATATGAAGATGATTTTCATATACTCAGTCTTGTTTTATAGGCAAAAGAAATGCAATCAGTTTCATCCATTTGGACCTCAGCAAAGTGCCATTGGGAAAACAATTATTAACAAAACCAAAGATCTACAAAGGAATTTTAAGGTGAGTGTGGGGCAAATGAAAGCAGAAAAAGCAATGGGTGTTTTTCAACACAAGGACTGAACAGGGGGAAGTTTACCAAAAGAATTCTTCAGAGTAAGTTTAAATACAGAATTGGTTTAGTATTTTCATTAAGTACCTTTGCTCTGAAGTAGGAATGTTGGAGGTGATATTAAAACAGGAAATAGAAATGGGACTAAATTCAGCAATGTAGAGTTTAATACATGTAGGGAGTAAACATTTCAGCTATAAGAGCACATCACCTGGAAAGGCTAAGAAAGAGAAAACTGTTCATATGTAGGCTGACCACAGAAAGATGGAGAGATGCCAAAGTAACACAGCCATGAAAAAGGCAAATGCAGTCCAAGGCAGGAGTAAGAGGAGACTTTTGAGCAGGCTCTGGGAATTGCACGTGCTATGTACCAGGTTCCAGCAAGACCTCATCAAGAACTTATGTACTCTTACAGTCATTCCTGTTTAAGGAACATGCACTCAGCCTGTAACAGCTACAGTGAAAAACTGTGAGAGATGAGAAGAACTTGGCTTGCTTAGTCTAGCAATAAAAAGGCAGAGAGAGAAGAAAAAGATACCCATTTGTAAACATCTCAGAAAGGTAATCATGCAGGGAGAAGAACTTTTTAAACTAAAGGGCAATGTTGGCACAAAACACAATAGTAATAAAGTGGACAGGAATAAATGTAGGCTAGAAATTAGAAGAAGAGGATTATACAATACTGTGTCGAAACAGCAGGAGACAGGAATCATTGGCCCAGGAGGCCCCTTCCAGTCCTACTTCCAGGGGTTTTTCATTATTGAAGGTTTTATACTTTGACATCTCAAGAGTATAAGTTTTTTAACTGCCATGGGGAAGCTCTAGAAATTCGCATTTATTAATAGCTTTATAGCTGATATGACACTATAAATAAATTAATAATTCAGAATCTACTGAGAATTCCCTAGCAATCTTCCCTTGCCAAGCAGAAGAAGAATGTATTATCAGTAACTCACAGTCTTTCACATGATGGAAAAAACCAGAAACCTGCATTAACAGAATGGTGCAAATTYTGGCTCTGCTGGTGTTATTTTTTAATTATCACTAGAACGTTCTTTGAAACACTCTAAGGTACACAGCCAAGTCATGCTAAAGCATTTATGATTATAACTTCACAGCAYATTAACAGCACAATTCAGGGGTTTTTTTAGATTTCTATTCTTCATGTGGCTAGAATTAGAAATACTCTTCTGGGTTAATTTCCCATACTTTCATACAGTACATTGGAAGTGCCAGATAACAGCCCCTGAAGATCTGTTCTTGCATCTTTCTCTCCAGCTATGTGCTACACACAGATCATTTTTGTTACATAAGGGYAATAAGAACAACAGCTTTTTCTATTTGTAGTCCTTACCCATCAGACAAAAATGTTTGTATGAGCTGCTCTCAAACTTGTTAACAGATCGATTCAACCCCTTACCTCACTGACAAGCTTGTTAACACTTTGGGCTTGCTTAAGGACTAAGTTGTCTTCAGCCGTTAGGGAGTGAAAATGAGCTGCACCTTTCATCTTGGAAAGATCTTTCTTGTATTTTATCTGAAAAGAAATAGGGAAAATTATAAAATAGATATCTGCCTTTTCACCATTGCTATTTAGACTGGCTTCATGAGTCAGAATAAGATCTTTCCTATTCTTGCTTTGATAAGCAAATAGAACCTGCTAAGTTGAAACACTGAAAGTTGTTACTTCCTGAAATAAACCACATATAAAATCACAGCCCTAACAATCCCTGCCAAGCCACTTCACTAGACAGCATTTTTTTAAATACATTTTTACATAGATTGAACAGCACTGGTTATTGTTCATAGCTTGAACAGATAACTAGCAGATTCTTGGCTAGTGACTGGTTGGAGCTTGTGTGCTCTTCTATTACTGAAGTTAATTCTCAGTACTTTAATTTTAGACTTCTAGTCAGAGAATTAAAGATAGTCATCAAGTGCTCTGCAAACTTTTCCTTTTGTAGAATCCAGCTTTTTGAGAAAGRTATATATTTTGCACTTATAATGTTTTACGACAATGATATTTCTCTACCAAATCAATATTGAAATAAGGGATCTGTTAATTTAGTTTAGACATCAGGTTATTGACTTAAATTGAGCTAGGGTGGGTGAAGAGAGATAATACTTATATTGGCCTTTTGCCAAACTTTGTCCAGAAAAAACCCTGTTGGGAATATATTTCAATATTTCTTGCATACACGGATATGCTTATATTCTTCATCTCATGTTACTGCTTTAAAAATCAGATTAATAATATTAAAAAAAAATATTTGAAATTTGCTGAAGTGTGAAGTGTTTTTTATTTTATTTTCCAAGTCTGCACACAGTTTCTCAGGCTTTAAAGGTATGAAACAGCTTGATAAGTACTCTAGTTTGTTAAGGTTACTGCCATGAACCAATGCTTCTCCTCGCTCCAGATATTACAAAATTAATAAGGAAACTGCTGACCATTCGCATTTTGAAAACCTATGAAACGGCCATCTTTATCTGGAAAGGTTAAATATTTCATGTTTAAACAGGGGATCACTGAGTTTGTCATCAAAATAGGGATTGATCACAGAAGGTTTCGGGTTTTTTATATTCTCTGAGTCATAAGCTCAGGTTACAGAGTATGACTGATCCTTTCACTCTAGTTCACTGCTAGTGTCTAGTCCAAGCTAGTACAAGCTGAAAGACTCAACCATCTGTTAGGTCCTCAGAAAACAGACTAAGCCCATCAGCTCAGATAGCCCCATGGGGGACAGATGTCCACATTACAAAGGTTGTCACTCGCAGGAACCCTTCACAGCAGCCACAGAGTAGTGACCTACAGACTGACCCATTTTTTGTCACTACTAGAAACGGTCTCCTCAAATAGGACTGAGGCTCTTTAATCAATGGGCTGCGTGTAAGGATCACACATCACCACCTTTTTTGCTGATTCTTTAGCCTACCACCCAAAACTAAAAATTCCCAGCCTAGAAATAAGCTCAGTCTTGTGAAGTGACAGCATCGTACTCTATGGTTTCTTTTCCTCCATATGACTTGCTTTGTGCTAGAGGCATGATACATCAAAATATCAAAACCAGTTCAGCTCATTCATCCTCCATTTATTCACTACTGGGAATACCACAGTAGTCCACAGGATGATTAAGGCAGTTGAAGGTTTCATTAATAATACAGGTGCAGATTTGCCAGGAGGGTTAACCTAACAGTAGGGATCCCCATTAGTTGCTACATCCACCTCCTCCCTCATGCAAGTTGGAGCTGTGTCCCCTCCTATTAATGGATATTATTAATCCCCTGAGCCATCCAGTTCCCAGCAACGCAGTGAAATGTCACTGTTGTTTACTTCTCAAGTGTAATTTTAGCATTCTCCTCCCAGGCACTGCTCTGACAAACTGCTGTTTTTAATTGTTTATGATTTGTATTGATTCAGGTTTCATACTTACATCACTTGCTAATTCATTTGCTTTCTTGGCATTTTGATAAGCTGGAGTGATCATAGCAGGAAAGCTTCCTTTCCCTCTGCGTTCTCCATAATCATCCATATAATCCTGAAGAAAATTCAGAGTGTTTACTCATCATACATGAGCAGGTAGGGCCTTGGGTGATTTCACAAAGCCCCATAGTCCTCGCTAGTAGGGAAGTTCATTGCTTCATTGTATTTTTTTTATGAAAAAGACAATAAAATGACCAACTGTAAGAATAAAATCACCCATTAAATTAATTGTGCCTGTAAAATTGCTTGTGTTGCATTGCAAAAGAAATTTAGGTAGCAATTAGCTACAGTCAAGATGATAGCATTCAAGTATACAATGATATGCATGCTTCTAATCTCACCTCAGTTCTTACAGAGATAATATCTGCTAGCCCCTCTCTTTGTCAATATATGTTTCCCTAGAAAACTATAAAAATATCTAATGGTTTGGACAGCCAGGAGATTTGCTTAAACTTTCCAAGCTTAGCGTAGGGTCAGCCTTCCTCTGTGACGTGACAGAATTCTCTTGATCATGGCCATTTCTCACATCATAACTGACCAAAAATTCTAAAAATAGTATTTCTCTAGTGCAGTGATATATTCTGAAGAGGGATTCATTAATGAAGTAGAAATATCTAGATATTAAAGTTCCTTAGGAAACAAAATCACAAAATTCCATTTGCTGCATTTAAAAAAAAAATTGTTGCAGAATTAATACTCTTAAATCTATCTATGAATAGGTTTATGTGTAAATGTTTGACAATTTGAAAAGCCTTTTGATAATTTAATAACAAAATACTGGAGCTTTTTTTAAAATGGTAATACTCAATGACCATCCCAAAGCTTTCTATGGCAAGATCTGGGAAGAATATGGTAAGTATACAAACAAGTAAGATACAGTGTAATGTGTCTTCTCTGTAAAATTTTGTAAATCCTTTGTAGTAAAGAGCCAGCTGAAGTGAAAAAAGAATGTGTGGCATGTCAAGAATGTCATGGAGAGCACAGATAGAAAAGACTATAAAAATATTTGGGGTATCCCTCTTGTGACTTCTCAATGCAAAACAATCCATTGTAGGTCATTTTGTGCACCATCAATGTCACATGGTAAGATAGGTCATATCATAAGTTTGTGAAAAATATAATGTAGTTACAGTTATTGCATCTAAATTATTCTATAAACAGGCACAGAAAATAAAAAATACCCTTGACTAATCAGCTGAGTTAGTTTTTTAAAATGCCATTCATGAGTCTGAATTCTTGAGACCAACTTGCCATTTTCTTTTTTTTCTAACTTTCTCAAATACTTTTTATATAATTTCTAAAATTGCTCATATTACAAAACAGTATTTTCAAAGTTCCAGATAATTAATTTTAGCCACTTCTAAGATTTTTAAACATGAACAAAACAGGTGTTCAGCACACAGATATTTTAAATTGTCCCATGTTATATATATATATCTGTATGATGTACCCTCATGATCTCTACAGTTAGAAATTTAATCTCTTTACCCATGTTAAGTCACGCTTCACTCAGAAAGATCCATTAATTTCAGTGGCTTTATTTTATTTGAATAAAAATATCAGAATCCAATCTATGAAATTAAAACTCAACTTAAATTTGAAGTCTGTGACTGAAGTTTCAAAGATACTTTCAAAGAAAAAAAACTTAAATTAATTCTAAAGATAGCAGCATTCCAATGCTTAAAAATGCAATTAGCACTCTTTCAAATTCATTTTATTTGTTTATTCTTACTGAAACTTGTAGTAGTTCAAAAGACAGAAACTAATTGAAGGCTTCATTGCTACATATTCTAAACTCATATTCTTCAAGGATGGTTTGCTTTTCACACATTACAAGATATAGGTTTGGACAGAAGAAGTGACAAAATGTAAAACTCCCAAATGTCTTAGGACAATATATTTTCTGTTCCTTCATTTCTCCAAAGTATATGGGTTTCATGAGGAGCTAGGATGAAAAACCTAAGACTGACCATACAGTTTTGTTTATACAAAACCACTATTCAATTCCTTTCAGATTTCCTTTAGCTGTATTCAGTTCTATTTAGCTGTACCATTTCCCTAACTTAATTGGAATAGAACTTTGGATGCATTTTGGGAGACCACAAAAATAATTGCATTCCCTTAAAAATGAAATAAAAGCAAAATGAATGCCACAGACCAAAACAGACCTAGAGCCTATTTGGTTCCACAAATGCAGAACTACAACTTGTCAAGCTTACAATACCACTTTTGTAGAAGAGCTGAAATCTAAGAGATTGTGTATGATCTTCAGTGCCACTTGCACATATTTAGAGCTGCAAAGCTTCTAAGATTTCTAAAAATACTGGCAGGGAAAAGATGCTTAACTATCTACTGACCTTCTACCATTTCATAGTCCTTTCACTTTTTCTTCTAACTGAATTTACATATTCTTTCTCATGGAATGGGAAAGTTTCCACAAGTAAACAAATTTCAGTGTGATACATAACAACACCCCTATAGAAATGTATAGTGCATACATGTACACAGATAAAATTTGCCAAGGTAAGGGTTACCTTTTGGAATGACCCTACCATAAGGATCATGCAGTGACAATGCATGTACCTTGTAGTCTCATCTTGTAAATGCCAATGCCAAATATATTACACATTCAGAGCATGGCGCTGTTGCACACCATCTTTTCCTTTGAGACCTTGCTTCCTCATACAGGAAAGCAAAGTGAAAATAGGTCTCGCTGCAGTTTCTAAACTCTTGAGCAATCAGCCATAGTAATGATCAACATCAGCATGGGTATCTCTCGGATGTTGCATACCTGGCCATATTGATCTACATTTTCTCTTGCAAAAGTAACATCTGTTCCAGCTGTATGGCTGGCTTTTCCCTTGATCTCTTTTTCATATCTTTGATGATACTTTACCTAACAGGAAAAAAGAAAAAGAAAAGTATCATCTGGATGAGTTTAGTCTGGTACACAGGTGCTGCATAATAAATAATAATGACATGCACATGTTGACAATAAAAGATTGTCAAAATTCCCATTGCCACCAATCTACAGAAGTCAAATATGCCACTTGAAGACATAAAAACAAAAATAGTGGTGTACTTTTTAATAATGCACTAGGAACATGGGACTTACCAGTTCAACCTAGACCATTAGTTCAGTGTGTTCAGTACCCCCTGCTTGTCAGTGGATAATCCCTGATGCTCCAGCAGGTTAAAAAATAGAACTGATTTTAATGTAAATTCATGGTTACCACAGAGCACTTTTTTTACCACAGGGTCATCTGAACGCCATTAATAAATGGGCTTGTTTCTGAAAGATGCTGATATCCCCAATGATCAAGGGAATTTTAGGCAATCAACCTTCAAGTTTAGACCAAGATTTACACTACTTTTGCTGAAGTCAAAATAATGCCTATAACCTGACGCTGCCCTTTAATCAACATGTGTGTTTGCTGACACAAATGAAGGGTTTTCCAGAGATCAAAGGCAAAGAAAACATTTAAATGTTTTAGAGTCAGTTGCTTTTGCCTTCAAAATTACAGATCTCTTATTTTCCTCAATGACTCTCAATAATGTTTTAAATTCACTTCCATTGAGTTAGCATAATATGTTATCTTCTCCAACAAAAAGAGCTTTCTTTTCAGTCTCCAATGACAAAACACAATTAACTGTACATTTTGAAGCAATACTAATGTCCTGTTACAATGCTTTTTAAAGAAAACAGGAGTGCTGTGGTTTTGTTATGTTTGGAGAGGAAAAGAAAGCCAATAAAGATCAGTACACCAAGGAATTTAAAAAAAAAATACAGGAATAAGGAGAGTAAAATGAGTGGAATAGAAAGCTATATTTTATAAATCTATGTCAAATGCGTGCATGTGTTTGTGTGTGTGTGTATGTGCGTGCGTGTGTGTATATACTTTATGTATATAATTGCTATTCAAGAAGCTACTTTCATAAAAGCCTGCAACAGCACAATAGAAGGAATAGGAGAATGAGCTATAAGGACCCACTGGGAACATGGAAAGTCACGGCAAAGCAGAGCTCTGGAAACACAGCCCTCCCCTGATACAAGGTCACCCAGAAATATTGTGGCTGTGCAAATTAGAGCTGCACTTCAGCTCCTCTAACTCATACTGGGTTGGGCAGAATGAAATCAAAGACCTTCAGCTGACTCCTTATTGTCTTCCTTCTCAGTTGTATGCAACAGGAGGCTGGGTAAAGGGGACACTTTTGCCCACAAAAATCCACAGTGTTGATTCACAAATAAAATGCCTAATTTTCTCTCAAAAAAAACCCTCAACGTGTGCAAAAGACAGTCACTTTTAAATCTGTGTATAAAGTGCACTGCTAATATAACTCCACAATGCTCATGGAATTTCTGCCAGTAAACATTTTAATCCAGAATTTGTGTGAGAATTAATTGTTTTCTTCCCCAAAAGAGACTTTGCTTTGGACACTTACATCACTGGCTAATTCATTCGCTCTCTTGGCTATTTGATAAGCTGGAGTGATCATAGCAGGAAAGCTGCCTTTCCCTTTCCGTTCTTCAAAGTCTTCTGTGTATTTCAACTGTAAAAATCCAAGACAATTCAGGAGCAATTAGATCAAATGTATCTTAATTACACACATAATCAATTCTTAAAGTTGCAAAGTCAGGCGTTCGATGACTGTCATCTGCCAAAAGGAAGACGAACCATGAAGTCTGAATCTACCTCCTTTGTGTGTAAGCTTTACAATGTAGTCTTTAACCACGTGATCGTGTATCTTCTGCAGGACCTCTGGGTCTYGTTCAGGGTATAGGATGAATCACAGTTGTTTAAATAAAATACTAAACTTGTCTGCACAATGCCTGCTTTATTAATATTAGAGTCAGGCAGCTTCCTTCTTTACTTTGCATGGCAGCCAGTTGCTGGCTATAGAACAGACTAATTCTCTGCCTTCAGTTCTGACAGTCAGCTAGTCCCTAAAATGGCCTAGAACTGAATATGGTCTTTATAACTGGAAGTATTAAATACTTAATGGTAAAATGTATCAAGAATATTTTAAGGCAATACACATTTCAAGAGTCTGCCTTTCAAATATTAATTTTTTACTTTTCTTTATCTTCCTATTTTTAAGTGATTTATAAATGTCCTAAGAGCCACTTGCGAAGTCAAAAACAGGTCAACCTATTTTGTTTCACTTACATCACTTGCAAGCTGTCCTCCAACCTTTGCATGAAGTATATCTGGAGTATCTACAACAGAGGTGAACTTTGAAACTCTCTCTTCATGTCCCCGCTTATATTCTACCTGAGGGAGAAAACATATAAAATACATATTACAAACAATAAGCAGAAAATATGCATTTTGAAGAAGGCTTCAAAAGAAAATGAGAAACAGCAGTCATGACACTCCACACTGTACAGTCAAGCTATCAGTATATGTAAGGCCCAATTTCTTCAAGTGAATGCCAGAAGCAGACAGAAATGGACCCAGATAATAAAATTTTCAAATTATACTAGATTCATGTGAGCCATATATTYGATTAAAATATTATGAGAATAGTCATTAATGGACCAAAACACTAAGATCATACTGCGATGACAATGCAGACAGTGTTTGCAGAAAACAATGCAATACTTTAAAATCATTTCTACAGGATTTATTTTTACTTGACCTTTTTCAGCCGAATTGTTATTTTTATAATTAAGCAATTTTCTGTGCATATACTTAAAGTAGCTTGTATATGAATTAAATTCAATATTACAGTATTTTTATTCAATATTATGGTATTTAACTTCAAATAATAAAGAAAGCAAAAAACGTCAGATGGAAATAAACAGATTAATAAAGCCATAAAGTGAAAATAAAGGTAATGAATTAAACAAACATTTTAGAGTGATTCACAATCTCTTTCAGGTTGTGATAAATCACAGCAAAAGTCGCTACATCTTTCAGGAAATATCTACATTGCCATTTATCCTATATGATTGTCTTCCCATGCCAAGTAGTTTGTTAACCCTGTTTCCTGCATCATGTTAAAGTTTTCTTACTTTGTAGAATTAACACTACAACAAATATTCATCATAGAACCTACTGTCTAAAGTGAATGGTCTAAACCCAGGATTCTCCAAATTCAGAAGTTTAACATACAATTAAAAAAACTGTGACTTACGTTACTGCTTAGTTGGGTGGCCCTCTTAGCAACCTGATAACCTGGAGTGATCATAGCGGGAAAGCTGCCTTTGCCTCTCCGCGGCTCGTATTCTTCTGTATACTGAAACTAGAAAATAAACATACTTTGTTTTGTTGTTACAAAAGAACCCACTGTAGTTTAATGTGGTTCCCCTCTTAATGCCTGTTTCCTAAAGGTATGTATCACTTTATTTAAAAGTAAACAAATTAAAGAACTTATACCTTATAAGTTTGTTAGGTAGAAATATTTCCTACATACAACAGAAAACATTCCCCATTCATATCAATTATCCACTGTTATTTGGCTATGTTGACTGAGTCACTAACCCGTTGTATGGGCATAGACAATCAGTCATAATTCAGAAGTGATTTTCATCAGTCATGGAAATACAGTTAATGAAAGGTCTACTCTATGGAAAATAAGACACGTTTTCCATCATGACTTCTGCTCTACTGAGGGAAATACCACTGCCTGCTAGATCAGGATTTAATCAAGGTCACCTCAGATATCATTGGTCAGTAGTTGAAGTGCTTCTCAATTACATAAATACATAAATGTATGATTTCCAGGATGGGCAATAGCTTTGTTATGTGACTTTAATCACTTACATGGTTAAATATTGTTATTGACATAAGTAAACATGTCAGTCTCTCCTTCGGTAACATCTTACAAAAGGTTGTCTTTGATGCACTGGTAAGTCTTCAGAATATGATAGTTCATGAAAAGAAAGCTATTCCAAACATCAGCCCACTTACATCACTCAGAGTCTTCTGTGCCTGTGTTATCCTGACCATCTCAGGATCTGGGATGGTTCCCGAGTACCATGATTTTCCCTCCTCATAGGCAGCATAGTAAGCATTCTACAAAACAAAAATTAAATAACTACCAATCTTCACCCATGTTTTAATACACAAACAGCTGATCTGACAGAAAAAAAGGAAACACACACAATGCTGTGGAAGTGAAACTTACTCTCTGCAGATGTACAGCACAAGGCCTATGCTCCACATACCTTCAGAATACCAGGGCAGAGCTTGTATAACAAGAACTGACATCAAGATGTCAGGATCTAGGATCCTGAAGTGAGACTCAAATAATTCCCCCTGAGAATCAGACCACTTGTTGCGAAGCTTCAGTGTCAGTAGAAAGAAGACACATTGAGTATGGCTGCACATGCAGCAGTCCAAACAGCTAACTGTATAGATACACTCTTCCTTCCTCATCTTCTGATTCTTGCTTATAAGCTATAATCAAGCTATGATGCCTTGAAAAGTTTAGCCAAATGAGAAGCAATGGCTTTTTTAGCATTGAAAGGCTGTGAGTAAAACCCTAACAATCAAGACTGCCAAGGCCGATCCTTGGTCTTCTGGAGGCTAGTGGCTTGGAGACTTGAGGGATATTTCTTACCTGGGTAGCCAGTTGTTGGGCTTTATAGGCAGCTTCAATTTCTCTGGACCTTACATCCCATTGAAATACTGATTTGAATTGTTCACCCTCTTCTCGATATTTTATCTAAAAAAAAATTGACTTGGTATTAGTAGTTTGTTAGTACAGACCAACACACACCCCTCTTAGGAGAAGAACAAGAAGGGAGACAAACAAGGTGAACAGTCTCTTAGTCCGCAGTGATATGGAGTCTGCATGAACTGCATCAACAAAAGGAGATGAATGCAAGACAAAACAACAAAAACAGTGCAATTCCCACCATAACAAATCCACTTCAGTGCCTCCTAGTTTCGGCTGCACCTTAAACCAGTCTAAAGGAAGGCTACTTCCAAAAATGCCTCTGGCCCTACTAGGTGACCCTTCCTGTCTCTCACACACTGACACCATCAGACAGGCGGCTGTTGGGGAAATTGTATCAGCGAATTGCTATGTAGGCTTTTGCTGTGTTAGCTTTTAGCTATGTCAGTTCCTTCATCTGCCTCACTGCAAAAATCATCAATACCAACACAAGAGAAACAGAGGAACAATGTRACTGCACAGAACTAATTCTCTGGGTGGCAGCATCAACATGACTTGGTTTAAGACAATTTACTCTAGTCATAATGTTTACCTGTGTCTGTGCGTTATATCTCCAATTGCTACAGACCAGCCTAGTTTTCAGCACCAACTAATAATTTCACCCTGAAAACACATTTATATATGATATATGAATGCAGAAACCAAGGGACTATGGCAAGCACACCTGATCCACCAAATCTCCACAGCCCACAAGAAAATACCAACCACCTTCTAAGAGCCTGCAAAACTCTCCATCTTTTCCTCCTTCTCCCTCTTTAGACAAACACCACTTACAACCTGCTTATGTACAAAAAGGCCACATAGCCTGTAGCTCTATGTCACGCAAAGACTACAAAAGTACTTCCTCCATGCCACCCATTATTGGAAAAGGAGGCTCCATGGAAGAGAAATTGGGTTTAGCCCTAAGGTCAAAACTCTACTCTCTAATCCACACCCAGATTCTACCTAAGATTTTTTTGCTACTATTGGAGCTGCACATCTGTAAAGGAGCAGCATATTAGACCTGAAACCTGGCATGAAGTTGTGAAAGAATAATTTGGTCTTTAGATAATACTTTTTGGGGAAGTAATCTATGAGGATTGAAATCCCCAAGAATTTTTAAGCAGAACACATCAATGTAGCATTAGATGAAAGAACTATTACCTGGTGGGTAATATTTTACTCTCCTATTTCCCTGCACAGTGGCCATGAAGTATCATGACTGTATAAATGTAAATTACTACTATATTTAGTCCTGGCTCATCATTTTCCTACTGTTAATTTTGTCATGACAGCACACAGAAATACAGCTGAAATCACAGCTCTATYATACAACTTACTCTACAGATGCAAAAAATAACGTTCCATGTCCTGAAGAGTGCAAAATCTAAACTGGCTGGACAGAAAAATCACTGAACATGTGTACCATTATCCCCATTTTATAAATTAAGTACAGAGGTACAGAGAGATGAATGATTTGCCTGCTCACATAGAAATTCTGTGTAGAGGGAGGGAGCTGAATTTTTATCTCTGCATTCGAGTCAGTGTCTCAGCGTAAGACTTATGTGAGAATATACGTTCGGACTGAAGAAATGTTACATTTTTTGCATAAGAAATAATCTTACCTAAAAAACTCCAACAAACTACAGTAGCAACAGTAGCAACTTTTCTCAAGTTAGCATTATTTTATACATTTACCAATGAAAAAGTTTTCCTATACTCAAAATTTCTACAGAATTACTCCCTTTAAGTAAGTACTGCAGGATCAACTTCTTTACTACTCTTAGCAATTTTCTCTCTGGAGCAGAACCTCATTATGTGATTGAAAAGGACAGAAGGTGCATTAGGTGTAAAAAACAAAGGAAAGTGATCTTTGAGCTATAATTTGTCTGGTGTGTATATTCACATGCACTGGAAGTATCAGAGTCTCATATCACTGAGTAAAAACAGAAATAGAACCTGCAGTAATCCCAAACTCATTCCTGACCAGATCTGTCATACACAGTTTAAAGTAAGTGTGATAGTCACTGCTGAAATAGTTACTGCCTATGATATTGCAAATCCTGATGCATAAGAATACTGTACAAGAATGATAAAGAAAAGATATGGTGTCTGATAAAGGCTATTAAATGTACATCAACTTTGAACAGCTAATACAGAACATCAGAATGAATGTAGTAGGCTATAATCTAAGAAATAGAACTTACTTCTTTTATTTTAATGTTGGCTAATCACATTGACACACATTGGTTTGCTTACCAAATATAGTCATGCAATGAATAGTACTATTTTGAAGTATCAAAAGACATGACATTCAAGAAAATGGTATTACACAYAGAATTGAGATAGCTATCAATTATTGGCTGTTTCTGTGTTTCTCWTTTCATAAAATTCTTAGAAATGCAAGTCTGAAACAAATGTATCTGGAGGAAAACAATGCAAGACACAAAAGAATGGCATTTGAAAAGATGACTTTGAGCACCCCTAGAGGTTTGCCGGGCCACAGCAGCCTTTTARAGGACAGATGCAGTTAAAAGGGCATCCTTAACGTTTTAGCAAAACATTTCAGCAAAACCATGCAAAGCTCCCTGGACTTCGTGTTTTCTCACAAAAGGGAAATAYCATCTCAGGTTTGTCAGAAATACTGGACAAGTATTTATGAGAACTTTTGCCTACGTCCTACTGAGATAGAATTTATTTTTTGTTTTGTGCCCTTTAGTATCAGTTTCAGAAGAGATCATAAAGCAAGTAGGTCATTCTTGTTTCAAATGGCTGTGTAAACCCCCCTGATTTAGTTACTGAGTTTATATAGCTCTGGGCAGTATCTCCCACCATTTATGCGAACAATGCTTCCATGTAGATTATCAGATATGGCAGGTGAGAAACTGCTATCCATTTTTCTTCTGAAAGTAGATGCAAATTCAGATCTAACCTTTCCTCCTTATGAGTGAATGCGTTTTAAAAATCATGATTCAAACCCTGGCTGAGATCTTACTGCTCTAAAAGAACACAGGAGGGTGAAAAAAGAATATATATCTACATTATGTAAAGAATACATTTCTAAAACAAGACACGAATATGATATCAAAATGTAAAACAAAGCTAAATACATTTGGCCCTCAAGCTTCTTACCTCACTTACCACTTCCGACAGTTTTTTTGCATTTATACTTATTGGTGTCTCAAATACGCTTGTGAATGCATTGTTTTTCGGATTATGTCTAAAAAAGGAAAGTGTAAAAGGATATTAGGAGTGTACCAGACAGCCCATCAGAAAGGTTCTTTTTGAGCACTCAAAAACACAATACCAGCCTCCACACCTCTATACATAACTTTTTCCTCACTCATACACAGATCTCAGATTACATTCAAGTTATTATTGTATGGAGCAGGTGCCTAGAGCAAAATTAATTTTAATGATCGTCATATCAATGCTGTGTTTCTAATAACAAAAGAGAATAATAGAATAAAAAACAACTGTCATCTCTCCTTTTTCTGCTGACAAATTTGACAGGAATTGATCATTATAAAATAAAAACTTCCTAGAACAAACCAACTCCAAAATCTGCATTTTATACATTTTCCTGATGATTAGCTCATCCTTGTTAACTCTTAACTGCTGATTTGGGAAGCACTGAATTTTATGGTTGGGTTTATTTTCTTCCCACAATACTGAAATGGAACTTAATTTGGTATCTTTTAACACACTGGAAAAATGAGGAAGCTTTATATACAGTAACAAGAGTTTGCCATCATTTGTGATTCACATAAATCCAAAGATACGCACAAAGGCACTAACAATACCTAATTTCACATCACACATGGCACCAGGCTGAGTCCAAATAGTGATCTTCTATTACATTAAAATGACTTCACATTTTAAACCTTTGCTTTAAAAAAAAGAAAARGAAACACACTTACGCTTGACAGTAAGGCTTTTTCTCATGGCTAACAAAGTTGTTTACTGTTAACATCATCTTGCATACTTCGCAGTGAAAACAGGCTTTATGCCATGTCTGGAAATACCACAAAACAGAAAGCAAACAGACATGATTTGTATTTCATTATTATTCGGTTGGGTTTTAAATCTCCGTATTGATCTTTAACATTCATTTCATGAATGTGAAGAATTGTTCTTCAAATATACGCCTATTATTAACTCATTTCAGTTCTGAACCCAGTTATGAGTAAAGAATTTTTGGAACTGAGAGATTTGCACTGTGTTAAAAGTGCCAATCCATACATTTATTATAGTCCAAAATAATAAAGAAAGACAACTGACCTGATCTATACAGTTAATCTTCTCAGCAGGGTAAACCCCATAGCCACATCTAGCACACGGCTGCACATTCATCTTGAAATCCACAGAGTGAAAAATATATAGTTTTATACAAAAGGTTGAAAGAGTATGAAAGTGACTTTTTGGCCTGTACAAAGCACACTCTAGACACTCCAGTCAAGGCCTTTTGCTGTGGTCAATGGCTCCCATTAAAGCTCTGAATTGAAGTCTGCTGCTCCGTTTGCTGACCTTCTGTTTCAAAGTCAGCTGCAGGCTGGCTTTTAAAGCTGCCAGTTAGTAAGAGTGGTTATTTTGGCAACTGTGTCAGTGCGTAAGGGAGGGTAGTGATATCTTTCTCCAAATAGAAGAATGAACTCACAGAAACGAATCATGTCCATGTGAACATTAGAGTCTGATAATTTAGTATTTCAGTTTTGCTGTAAAGCCAGTTGTCATAAGCCCAGGATGAAAAGTATATACAGCAGCAGCAGCAATTTATCAGTCTCTCCTCACCCTGAAATACAGCAAGTGACCTCATGGAGGACTACTCTGTGTTTAGGAACAGCCTCATATTAGAAGGAGGTACCACCAGAGACACAGGCCAGAGATGGGTTTGGAGCTTCCTGGCCCTTTGTTGGATCTAGAAGAGGTTGCCCCAGCCAAGTCATTATTTTTTTCCCTTYGTGTCAGTTCAGTTTCACCTTGTATGTTATGGGCAGCAGCGCAGAGCACACTCATTTCTCATGYCTTTCTGTTTCATCAACCTATCACTCCATCTCCAGGTGTAGGAGGACRCACAGTGAAATGGGAAGAGCCTCTTATCTCAAAAAGTTCTAAACATGACGGGAATAAATCCAAAGATCTATGTCCTACAGGAAAAACTTCAGAAAGGAACYATTTACTTTTGAATAGAATGAACAAAGCAGCTATTTAACAGTGTTCACAAAGAGTAGAATATAAAAATTCCTTAGCCAAATAACGATAAGGAATTATTATGCCTGATATTAGGATTCAAGCAAGTTATTAGGGTTGTGAAATCTGCTCTGAACAAAAGAAGCTATTAAATTGTACCGGCTACAAATGGTCAGGATTTGAGATTTACGTCTCACCTAATCATAATACCTCCAGCTGCAGGGCTCCATAACCCTGGGACACAGCTAAGAGTTATCTCAATCCAAGTAAAAGTCTACTTAGTCACTCATGCACCTGCACCACTTCCCGTGCCTGCAGCAGTCCTGGGATATTGCTAAGCACTTTCCTTTTCTGTAAATTACAAACAATTAAATCAAAATCATTTCTTGCTAAACCTTCTGGGTATGCTTAGAGAGCCTCCTATTCATCTCTCTATGGAGATATGCAGTTCTGCTTAACTTATTACCACTTTTACTGAATGCTGACAATGTACTGGCACAACATACTGTCAGCAACTGGTGTGCTGAAAATAGAGTCTCTAATCTGAAGAGCAATGGGTATGGCACAAAGTCTTGAAAACACTTGAGGCCTTTCAAAGTAAGTAATTAATATCAGTATATAAACAGACGTATTTTCATTTAAAAAAAGAAGTTTACAGAACATCACTTCTTGTATTAAAATAACTGCTGAGTTACCTCATGTTATTCCTTTTGGGATCAGAAGCAATTTTATGTTGACCAACTTACATCACAATAATATTTACCATGCTCACACCTGTGAACCAAAATAATTTGGAAGTCTTCCAGTTCCCTTCTCACACAGCTCTTCATCTTGTCCCAGATTGCCATTCTGTTTATGCAAGTGACCTGTATTAGGGTCACAGTAGCCAGGCTGTCCCCTCCTTATTTAGCACTGGGCACATCACCAGCTGCTGCTTCTTTGTGTTCATCTACTCCAAGAGTCACCATATTGTATATTTTCTAGATAGTCCTAGTTGTTTTCACGCTATCTGAATCCATGCTAGAGCCCTTGTCTCACACTTTGGAAAGAAAAAAGATGCATGATCTGTTCCTGTCCCAGCACAGTCAATACATTGCTTAAGGCCCACCTGAAATGAGTTCTGAGAGGTGCTGAAAGCAGGACATCCCTGAATCACACAAGAACATAAAGACTTGGCAACTACAGAACACATCATTTATCCAGGAGTCACCTGAACACCGACAATCTGGACAGGACTCTAGCCTGGAGCATCAGTGTATACTGCCCATATGCACTGTGCACCCAGAGAGCGTGCTAGAGGTCCCTGAGAAGAATGAGACCATGTGTTGCTTCCAAGAGGCCTGTCAGATAGCTAGAAGCCCTTTATTTCACAGATAAAACTTACTTCCTTTCAAAATATACAAAGCCTGTTTGTTTCTTTTCACAGTGACACATATTATAGGCTTGGCAGGAAGTCAGCAAACACATTTTCCAAGTTCTCCTGCTTCTCCCAAGTTACAGCATGTTCAAGAAGAGAAGCACGGTAAGCCACAATGCCCTACACAGCTACTGTCTCTCCCAGCCATGCTACTTCCCTCACACCCGTWGTTTGCCAGTTCTGCTGGAGTCTATTGAAGATTTCTCCATTTCCAAGCACCTCAAAACTGTCCTGTTGCATGGTCTGTTCTTCACCACGCTGGATTTAAAACTGAATTGCTAACAGAAAAGAAAGTTTATTGAAAAACAAGCATTGTATGGCCTCATTACAAAGTATGCACTGCATTTTGATCATGCAAGGAATTAAATCACAAAACCAGTGCAAGTTTGTTATCTTGACAAATCTTAGCAAGACATTTTCTCTTCAGGTAAAAGCTCATTGTGGCTTTTTTCCTCCTTTAGTAAGGCCTCATAAAGGCTCTTTGATATCAATGAAAATCTTAAAAGGCTTTACTTAACAGTAGAACCTTAATCAATGTGGTTTAAAAGTACTGCAGTTACATGTAAAGTACAAGGAGTCAGTACCTTGAAAGTGCAAATTAGTAGAAAGAAACATTGTTACCTGCCCCACCTCCTTGAATTCATTGAATTAACTGCATAGAAAGCTTGGAGTATGTCTGCATCCTGAATCTGAATCTAAAAAGCACACATCAGTTATATGAAGTAATCTCCTAACAGACATTCAAGTCAGGGCCACCTTCTCCGTCACTCCTCAATAGCGGCTGTGCCCTTCCAGCCACATGAATAGTGGGAAGCCAGACACCACAACTTACGGCAACCCTACCTTCCCTCTGCTKGCAAAAAAAAAGGTGCTGTTTCACCACTCAAACTGGGGGTGTTATCCACYGTAAAAAGCTGCCTGCAAAAGTTCAAACACTAGCCCAGCCTCATCATAATCTTCTCTGAATCACATGGTTAATTAGTTACCTGGGCTCAGGACCTTTTGTCTCACATAGCCTCCCCATGCTAATCAAATTTAGCAGAGTAYCAAATCCAGCTTGCAAACACATTAAAAACAAGCTGGAAAAGATTTATCAACACCAGGATCTCCCAAGACTTAAAGAAAAAACTCCAAGGGACTGCCTTCCAAACTTGTACAGTAGCTTTTTACATTTTTGCTGTTTTGGAAAACAACMAACAACTGTTTACATTTCATGACTAAAAGGATTTGTGCTTACACTTTCCCTTTGTTGCCAGTGTCAGGAAAACTTGAGAGTGTGGGGATTTTGCAAATGCTTCTAATAGAGCAAGAGAAAGCAAGAGAGAGATTAGAGAGAAATGGAAAAAAGAACCAACAGGCCAAGAAGGTATCACTGTTACAGAGCAGAGAAAGAACTGGTGAGGATGTGCTACAATTTAAGCTGAAAGCTTGAAGAAATGTGTACAAAGCATGCACAGCACAGCCCATGTGCATACAATGAGACTCCAGTGTCCAAATATTCCCATTTATCATGTAACATAACCTAAAAATGACCCAAGTTTAAAACTCATAAAACATGGCATGTACAACAGATCATCCCTGCCTGATTACAGAGAAATCCCCCCCAAACACATACACCAAGCTGACTGAGATGCATTATTCTACTGAATTTCATAAAGTTGTGGTGTGCCAAATCACACCGCACAGCCCCCATATTCCCCACAGTGTATCAAACCCAAATTCTAACAACTGTCATTTAGGAGGGAACACGTTGCAAGTCGCTCARATCCTCCATCCTAAAAGTATCCCCACACCTGCCTCCCAGGTCTCAGCAAAGCCCCATCCTTCTTTTCACAAATGTGCAGAACACAGCACACAGTTATTATTCCAGACAGGTACTATTTAGTTGCCTCAAGCCTTSTAGTTTGTACCTGCCATCTACCTTTCAATTTCCCAAAGGCACGCTCCATTGTCATCCTGCAGCTGCTTACTTGGTAGTTAAACACTTATTTTCTACAATGCAAATATCCAGTCAAAGGCTTCATTGTTAATGTTTTTAGGGAGTAGAGTGAGTCTCTGGGGATAAGAAAAGGAATGCTGATGCTATAGGTATCACTGCTGGCTCTTCCCCCTGCCCAGTAATGCATACGGCCAGCTGCGCAATATTTTACATGAGAAATTTTTTCCTTCCTGACCCTTCCCCAGGTAGCAATCACTCCATGCCCTGAAGCAAGATCCTTCCTTCTAATTCTACTTTTTAATTTCTCCCTTACTCATTACTGAAAACAAGTAATATTTTCTGAAAAATCTAGCACCTTATACTKCATTAAAATTGTTAATCTAACATGTAGTTAAGAAAGGTATTGCRGCACACTGAGGAATCAATCTTTCTCTTTGTGAATGCCAGCAACCGACACGAAAAGAAAATAGAAATAGCGGTTTTGCGTCAGAAATTCTCCATACACAAATCTATTAGTATTCTCTTGAAAATTGGCAAGCATTATCAGATACAATATCACTTTTTCAATAGCAATACAATGACTTTTAGAAAAAAGCCATTTCTAGGTCTGCTAATTCAGCTGTGGGGACCAGATGGCAATGGATAAACACTTTCCTCAAGATATAGAAAGTCACAGCTGGCAAATAGCTTCCGGATTTCCTAGGTAACCCCCAYACACATTGTCAGGAAAGCGCATTTGGATGTCCTGAAGTTCAGGTGCCACTGCCAGTCATTGCTGGTGATGGCACAGTCTCCTTCATTTCCTCTCCACRCATTTACTTGAAGATCTATACATTTCCAGTATCTCTGTTGTCCATAATCATCCATTACAGATTTGGAAGTGGTGCTGGCTTCCTGAAAAGAAGCAGCTAACATATGGCATGAGAGGAACCATGGGATTCTTTTAGTTGATTTTCAGGAGAAAACTTTGGCTACGTATCCAACCAGGAGCTACAGGCGTAATCCCACGAAGCAGAGACCGGCCCCAGCAGCAGCATGCAGACACACGGCAAGAGCCGCTGCGCCGTTCAGATGCCCCTCCATCACATCGAAGCAGTGACCTGTCGTGAAGCAAAAGGCTGTTTGCTACCATGCCTGTGTTTTGTGCCAATTATGAGGCAGTTACACTGAAAAATGTCGCTTTGATGTACATCTCTTCAGGTAGTGAATGTTAAACACCACGCACTGCTGGGTAGGTGTATGATTTTGCAGGATTGGAGCCCGCATCCAGGAGTAATTAGCAAGACTGTGCCAATCTTCAGTCCATGTACTGGACTGCTGGGCCTGATGCAACGGCTACACAGTAGGGTATCTTAATTAGCAGAGATGCAACACACTGAATAATTGGAAAGATAAGGAAATGCCACTGAAGTTTATACAAGGGAAAAAATTTCCTTAGATCTAGACAACCTCGTGTCACCATGAAAGTTAAGGCTCTTCTTTCGCGGGGGTGTGACGGAGCACAGCTATTAAAAAGTGGTAATTTCCTTTTTGCTGTGATGAAGCCGTCATTACCCGGGAGGCGGGGAGGGCCCAGGGGCAGCGCCCGAGCCCCTCTGCCAGGGGAGCCGGCTGAGGAGCGGGGCGGGAGGGCCCCCAGCTGCCCCCCACCCCGGATAACCCCGCACCCGCCCCACCGCCGCCGCGCCGGGCGAAGGCAGAGGCCGAGGCCCCACCGCCCCGGTGAACGGGCCCGCAGTCCCGCCGCAGCGGGCGGAAGGCGCGGCCCCGCCGGGACAGGCCCGGCCCGGCGGAGCCCGCCCCGCCCCACTGCCGGTCGGTGCGGCACCACCCCGCCGCCCTGGCTTTCGCTTTCCCTTCTGCCTCACCGGAGCCCAGCGCCAAGGCAAGCCGCGGCCCCGGCCCCTTCCCAGCCCCCCTGCCCCTCCGCGTTGCGCCGGTCGCCCTCCCCGCTCGCCTGAGGGAGCCCACTCTGCTCTCCTGCGCCCCCGGCCCGGCCCGCCGCCTTCCCGCCTCCCGCCCTCCCCTCAGCCGACCGCCGCCTTCCCGCTCCCCCGCGCCTTCCCCTCTCCTGCCCCCTCTGTCCCCAGCCTGTCCCCCCTGGCCGGCAGCCCCGGGGCCCGGCCCGCTGCTCGCTACTCTTCTCTGACGCCCGAGGGCAGAGGGGTGGAAGAAGGGGGCTCTCCCTCAGCGCTGGACGCGTGGGCCCTTCAGGTGGCTGCACTGGCTACACAAGCGTTTCCTGAGGGAGGGCAGAAGTACCGCAGTGGGATTTGCCATGTGTGTAGTTGGTGGCCTTGGCAGTGCTGCTTTCCTCYGCCCGGGGCTGCCTGCCCTTCCTTGGTGTGGGGCTGCTTCCCTGGGGCGGCCCCCGCGCTCCTCCTCGGCCGCGGCGCTGACGGCCTGCGACCTGCGCGCTCTTCGATTCTTAGTTTTTTAAGAGATGATTAAAAAAAGTATTTGTTTGTCAAAGCCGAATCTAGACCCCAGCTTTCAGGAACTGCTGTTACYCCCAGGGAGCTCAGAAACCTCAGTCAGTGTCCCGGACCCCGGCTGGGGTGGTGCTGGCGGCCTCTGAGCTGCTTGCAGGGTCACCAGGGTGGTTTTCAAGCTAGATGTACTCTTCTGAGTAAATGTATTATAAAAGCAAGTTTAATCTGCCTAAATATGGGGAAGGGGCAGGAATCGCTGCAGCTTTTCCTCATGAAAACCTGGAGCCAGAGTTGGACAAGGTGGCCCAGTGCATCCCACCGCGAGCGAAGGTGGGGTTCCTCCGCTGCGTTCTCCGCTGCCCTTCTCGCCCAGCGCTGAGCTGGTGCAGATSATTGCGCTATCAGAAAAATGACTCCTTTCTTCTTGTATTTTTCTGCCGGCTTAATGATCTAAATAAACTTCCTGAGTGGGCATTAGATCAGCTCAGCCTTGTTGTCTAGTGGTGCCCTGTATTGCTTTTGAGATGAGTGAAGGTGTTCCAAGCTTACACTGGAGTAACAAACCTATTGGCTGAAATACAGTAATTTGTGTAAGAGGCTGCTTTATGTAATGAAAATACCTTTTAATTTCCAAGAAACACTTCACAACTGTTTTTTTCCCTAACAACGGTATACATGTATTAATTAATTATGAGAAGAATATAAAATTCATAGTAAGTGTTGATATAGACAAAACAGAGAAATAAAAACCGAAGATCCCGTCCATAGAAAATAATACAGGGTTTTTTCTCTTATGCACATTTGACTCTGTATATGSAAATGAAAACACAGGAGCTCTCTGGGTGTCTTAGTACTGGATACAAATATTTTGATCTTAGTTGTCCTTGCTTTCTTCCCAACATGCTTCATTCCAGACCATGAAAAATTTTCTGGGAATTAGTTGTAAGATCTTTCACCATAAAATGACTTTTACTTTTGTTCTTATCTGCATTTTTGAGAGTGGTATTAGACAAGTCACTTTTGGTAACTGCCACAATACAGATGGCTGAGCAAGTGCAATGTCATGTTAATTCAGGGCCAGAAATCTATAGCCACTCTTACTTGATGAAGTATTATACAGTATAACTGACTAAAAACCTCACATGTATCTGGTTTAACGGTTTGGTTTACAGAACCAAATTATTTCTAAAATGATAGTGTTCATTGAGGGACACTTACATTCTTGTACTTTTRTTTGTAGATGTCGGGAGATCAGCATGTTGATTGCTCTAAAGAGAGAGGTGATGAAGATCACGGTGATGTAGTTGATGCAAAGCCAGACAGAAGTAGCAGATTCTCACTTTTTGGAAAGTAAGTTACTACTTTTATTCCTGTTACTGTTGTATCAGCTGTCATACTACCCTTCTAGTGGGATTTTGGTGTTCAGTTTGCCATGTCCACAATGTCATAGATGGTCTGGGTAGGGAGATGGTTTATGTTGTATAGGTTTAATGTATCTGGTCTGTACCTTAAAGCATTTCTTTATAGTATCTCCCTATAGGGAGACCTATAKTATCTCCCATAAGGTTTATTTGGTAATCAAGAGACCACTAAGTTCATTTAGCATCAATTATAGTCCCTCATCTTAAACATTGCCCTTTGGTGGAGCTGGGAATTAAATATGCCATTAATGATCTATTTTACTGCATTCAGCTCAGCTAATCTCCTGCATCATTGGAATCCCCTGCTGACTATTTAAGTTAGTTTAAAGCCTGGATGTGCCATCTAGGTTTTAGCACAAAGAAGCGTCACTGGGTCTAGAGATGTAACCCATTACAGAATAAATTTAAAAYCTTTCATTTTAAAACATAGTAGTCTCATTGAAGCATAAGCTTACTTTCATTAAATGTATAGGAAGCAAGAAGTATGTACTGCTTGTCTGTACTCCTGAAAACACTAGATAAATGTGGTTGGTTGAAAATGCAAAAGATGAAAAATGAACATGCAAGATTTACAAATACTATTGAATGTCAGCACATGGCTACTTCACATTGTGAACTTCATGGGTTTAGAGAGATTTTATTAGAGGTGTTTATTACAATGACTACTGTATTTACAGAGAGGTTTTGATTTTTTTTACTATTGGATATTCACATTCAAGTGAACAGTATAATTCAGAGAAAGTACATGGAGAATATAATTTTATTTTTGCTGCTTATTATATGAGTCTAATGGGGGTAACAAATCTGTGAGAGAAGTGAAGATGCTTTAGTCTTAGAAGACTTTTGAGGTACTGTTAAGCAAATCGCTTTACTTTCTGTCTCATTTTATCATYCCTCAAATATGTTTTATGATGTGTATGTGTATTATTAATTTTAACAGAATCACGTCATGCAAAATAGACAATGTAACATTTGTTTCTAAATCTTGCCAAACATTTTTCAAAGGATTCTTTTAAACTTTATAAAATGTGTGTTAATATCTGAATTGGTCTTCTTTATAAGAGGTGATATTCTAATACTGTTATTAAATTATGCAACTCAAAGTTAATAATTCCTGAAGGAAAGGCAATAATCAGCATTTCTGTCACTTTTTTTCTGTATGAAATTTCTCAAATAATTTGGCTATGCATTAGTTTGAGGCATTCATCTTTTGGGAACTCCTTGAAGATACAATTTGAAACATTTTTCTTTAGAAGTAAAAAATTGCTTATATTAAATATGAGGTAATTGAGAAGATTTAACTTAGATTTTTTAGAAAACAAATAAGTCTGAGAAATCTGTCAGAGTTTCCTGAAGAAGGTGATGATTGCCTAAAGAGGAATGAGCTGGTTGACAGCAAAGGTCTTAAAAATCCAAGCACAGTGACAAGGTCTTTGTCTTACAGAAACTAGAACTCTTTGGCCTGAAGGAAGATAGGAGAGGTATGTGAGAGGATAAAGGAAGATGGGCTATGATTTAAAATCATTACTGTAATGGAGGAGAAAGTGATTAGAGAATGATCGTTCCTTGTGCCTCACAGGAAATCTAGGAGACATCCARTGAAAAGTTCATGCAGTAGGTTTAAAACAACCGGTAAGATGTAATTTTCACATAGTGCAGAATGCAATTGTAGAACTTAAAGTCACAAGATATGCAGATGTCAAGATTTTAGATGAGTTCAGAAGAGATCAGATGTATTTGTGGAAGAAAAGTCCAATGGGAATATTGATGTTAAAATCTTTGGTGCAAGATGTTCCTAAATCAGGTTTCTGTGAGAACATATTCTGTATGCAATTTCTTTTGCTTGTTTTCTTAAAACTCATTACTAGTCAATACCAGATACTAGGCTAGATGTACTTTTAGTTGGAACCAGCATGGCTCTGTGTCTTGATTGCCAAGGCTTCATTTTAGCAACATGAAATTAATAACTGCAAAATAAGATGTCTAGAAAGCTTTAGATTGACTACAATTTTATGGTCACTTGTTTTGTTTTAGCAACCCGKTTTTTACCAGCTGTGCAGTACTTTCAATGAAATTCTACCTTGTATTTCATTTATTGTTGCTTAAAATATATAATCTCAATAGGAGTAGTAACTTATATTGTTAAATAAGCACATTAATTTTAATTTAAGAGAACAGAGCAGTGAGAAACTGAATTCAAAGCCGTGCAGAAAGACCAGCTGTTTCCAGTAGCTTCACAGCTTCAATTCACCATTCTCTGGCTGTGACTGCAGATTTATCTAGAAAGACCAGTAAGTAGAAATAGGTGAAAATTTTCTTTGATACAGCATACTTCTCTCTGAGAAGTCTGTGAGCCTGCTGTACCRTGGAGGCCACAAGGCTCAGAACAAGGCGCGGAGTGGGCAGGTTCTTCTGGCTGCACCACAGTTTAGGGGAATTATCTTCTACGTATTTCCTTGTCTTTGAAAAAGTGCTACTTCTTAGTYAATGTTGGTGGGGGAAAACTGTTTGGTGGGGAAAAGAGCTGAAAGAAATAAATTTTGAATTAACATCTGCTGGTGGCGTTTGGTTTAGGGTTTTTTTTAGCCACTAGATGGCAGGAGGGCATCAATTTTGTTTACTGCAAAAAATGCGGACAAAAATTCGGGAGAGTTGCAGTTGAGCAAAAAGTTACGTTTCAGAAAGCAGAAATAGCAGGATACACTCTGGCAAGCCTGCGCACAACAAAATTTTAAAACATTTGGTTAAACAAAGATTGAGCTGAGGATTTCAAATGTGTATTTTAATTCTTTATTATTTTCGTTTCTATGCTGTTTGTGCTCCTGTTACACTTTCAAGGCTTTAAAAATAGTCTCACTTCYCCACAGGATGTTTTAATATCTTCATTTGGTATCTTTTGTCTTTTATTGGGGAACTCAGCACAAGAAAGGACCTGTTGGAGTGGGTCCAGAGGAGGGCCACAAAAATGATCAGGGGGATGGAACACCTCTCCTATGAAGAAAGGCTGAGAGAGCTGGGGTTGTTCAGCCTGGAGAAGAGAAGGCTTCGGGGACACCTTATTGCAGCCTTTCAGTACTTAAAGGGGGCTTGTAAGAAAGATGGTGGCAGACTCTTTAGCAGGGCCTGTTGCGACAGGATAAGGGGGAGTGGTTTTAAACTAAAAGAGTGAAGTTTTATACTAGATATAAGGAAGAAATTTTTTACAATGAGGGTGGTGAAACACTGGAACATGTTGCTCAGAGAGGTGGTAGATGCCCCATCCCTGGAAACATTCAAGGACAGGCTGGATGGGGCTCTGAGCAACCTGATCTAGTTGAAGATGTCCCTGCCCATGGCAGGCGGTTTGGACTAGATGGCCTTTAAAGGTCCCTTCCAACCCAAACTATTCTATGATTCTATGATTTTATGAATTCTGTTAGGGAGATTGACAGCAGCAAACCCATTTTAGCATCTTGGAAACATAATGTAACATGAAATGGAATAAAATAAAATTGTGGTTCCACTGTATTAAGTGAGGGGAAGGCTGTGGATGTGGTCTACCTGGACTTTAGGAAAGCCTTTGACACTGTCTCCCASAGCATTCTCCCAGAGAAGCTGGCGGCTCATGGCTTAGACGGGTGTACTCTTCTGGGTAAAAAAACTGGCTGGACGGCCGAGCCCAGAGAGTTGTGGTGAATGGAGTTAAATCCAGTTGGCGGCCGGTCACAAGCGGTGTTCCCCAGGGCTCAATATTGGGGCCGGTCTTGTTTAACATYTTTATCAATGATCTGGATGAGGGGGTTGAGTGCTCCCTTAGTAAGTTTGCCGATGATACCAAGTTGGGCGGGAGTGTTGATCTGCCTGAGGGTAGGAAGGCTCTGCAGAGGGATCTGGACAGGCTGGATCGATGGGCCGAGGCCAATTGCATGAGGTTCAACAAAGCCAAGTGCCGGGTCCTGCACTTCGGTCACAACAGCCCCAGGCAACGCTACAGGCTTGGGGAAGAGTGGCTGGAAAGCTGCCTGAGGGAAAAGGACCTGGRGGTGCTGGTCGACAGCCGGCTGAACATGAGCCGGCAGTGTACCAAGGTGGCCAAGAAGGCCAACGGCATCCTGGTCTGTATCAGGAATAGTGTGGCCAGCAGGAGTAGGGAGGTGATCGTGCCCCTGTACTCGGCACTGGTGAGGCTGCACCTCGAATACTGTGTTCAGTTTTGGGCCCCTCACTACAAGAAGGACATTGAGGTGCTGGAGTGTGTCCAGAGAAGGGCAACGAAGCTGGTGAAGGGTCTAGAGAACAGGTCTTATGAGGAGTGGCTGAGGGAGCTGGGGTTGTTTAGCCCGGACAAAAGGAGGCTGAGGGGAGACCTTACCACTCTCTACAACTACCTGAAAGGAGGCTGTAGTGAGGTGGGTGTTGGTCTCTTCTCCCAAGTAACAAGTGAAAGGATGAGAGGAAATGGCCTCAAGTTGCGCCAGGGGAGGTTTAGATTGGATATTAGGAAAAATTTCTTCACCGAAAGGGTTGTCAAGCATTGGAACAGGCTGCCCAGGGAAGTGGTGGAGTCACCATCACTGGAGGTGTTCAAAAAACATGTAGATGTGGCACTTTGGGACATGGTTTAGTGGGCATGGTGGTGTTGGGTTGACAGTTGGACTTGATGATYTTAGAGGTCTTTTCCAACCTTAATGATTCTATGATTCTGAGCAGAGCTAAGATTTCTCATACTCCTAATGAAAGTTGTTTTCTTTTTAAAAGCTGCAACTGAAAATTCCCAGGGCTTGGTAGATTCGCACTTGCGCTGTCAGTAATCATGACTGTTTGTGGGCTTTGGTGAAGAAGCGTAATGCAGAAGAGGGTGGTTGTTAGTAGTATCTATGTACCAGTTTTATTCTAATTTAATTGTATAAATTAAATTTATATATTTGTCCTCTGGTTACTTTTATCTACTCCAGCCCTACTGTCTTGTTTTACAGTCAGTATTCCCCTTCTCATCTGGAAACAGAAAACATAATTTAAATATATATTTAAGAATTCTTACAAACACCTAGTTACAATTGAAACTGTGTGATTCTGTAGTGCCCTTAATGCAGAAACATGAAATATATTGTAAGAAAATCCCACTGAGGAATTTGAGAGGCTTGTAGGGTACACTGACATATAGTCACCTGGAGTACTTCACCTGTTTAACACTTCAAACCCAAAATATCTGTAAGGTATTTATTTCTGCCAAGTCAGGCCACTAGAAAGTTTGAGACTTTTCATTTTAATTAATTTGAAAGTTTGCTGGAAACATCAGTGTGTGTCTTGCCTTCTGTAGTTCAATAGTTATGATAGTTATATAGTTATAATATCTACCAGGTTTGTAAACTAGTATTTAGATCAAAAAGATTCACGGATATGTAGGTTTTCTTTTCATTTGTGTGGTGTTTATTTGGGTTACAGGACATCAAAGTGGGGAAGCACAGATGTTACCAAAGCTGTCWATTTTAACTTCATGACCCTTGTCTCAGTATTTTTCAAAATAAATAGCCTTGTCCTTCAAAGAATAATATTCATTTTTGAGATTCAGCCTCAGCTGAACCTGAGCTTTGGAGTTGTAGCAGGTGTGGAAGGTTGTCTTTGTTTCAGCTTTGCTCTTCTGTTCTGGCTTTTGGGGAGCTATTTTCCATCTACTTTTGATTACCAACAGCTTATTTTTATTTGTTTTGTAAGCAGCTGCTTTGCAGGTAGAACTTTATGAAGACAGTTTCACAGTGATGCAGATGCATATGTTTTCTAGAGGTGCCCATTTTGTATTTTTTGGGCCATTTGAAAACACTGGGCCTGATCTTATAAATTAATTGCTTGCTTTGTAGAAAAGTACTACTGCTAGCACCGTATGCTTATGAAGAAACTGTATCGGCCTCCACTGCATGAATGYCATCAGGCTGTTCCTGCCTTGAAATTAATGTGTTCAAATCCAGATGATGCCTTGAATGATACCTCATGTTTTTTTACCATAACTTTTAAARTTTTAAAATTAAAAATGCAGTTCTGTTACAGGTTTTTCAGTGACAGAGTATTACAGACCTTTCAAAAATAAATATTGCTAAGAAAAGTATCTCTTTTATCCTTAGATAGAATAAAAATAGCAAGTTACTTTAAAACAAATGACAGCTGATGAATCGTTATCTGAAGTTATGCTCTGCGCTGCAACTCAGAGGTCTGAACTGAACTCTTAGTTCAGCCTCACGTTTCCTTTATGTCTCTAAGCAAATCAGTGTGCGCCTTTGTCTATCCTGTACATGGGTGATGGTCTTTTCTTTTACTATCCTAACTCCAAAGTCTAGCATAGTACAATTTTAATTTTGTTTGGAGTTTGTGGGTTCTGCTTTGCACAAGCTAAATATCAGTGCATTTTCCCCCCAAAGTGTTGAACATAAAATTTCAGAGGCAATAGTTTCTGGCATCTGTGGTCTGTTAAAGTTAATTCCTACAAAGACAATAAAGAGATTTTAACATAGAGTAACAGGGATGTTTCATTTTTATTACTCTCTCTTAAGCCAGAGGTTGTTTTTTGTTATTGCAGTTTTTGTTAGATCCGAAACAAGTTCTGGAGAACACTGCAGGAGTATTTAACAATTAGTGAAAATTGTGGTCAGTACTTGCACTTTCCCTTGGACGCTTACTGGATGTACCATATAGGAAATGCCTAAGTATCTTGAAATAGCATCTAGTCTAAAGTGTAAGAACTCATTAATTCACAGTCAATAAAGAGACTTTATCTTGTGATGCACAGCAAATACTGGGTTATCCATGAACTGTATCTGTAGCAATCACAACAGTGACTCAAGTACCCTAATTGCTTTTTAGTGTAGTAATTTATTTCCTTCATTACAACAAACTCTGGGCTGTCATACAAAATTTGAAGGAAAGCTATTATGTAGTGTAATTTTTAAGCTTTCAAAGGAATCAAAAACAAATTAAGCCAAATTTATAATAAACCGAAACTGTGTAAGGGTAAACATATAGGAAATAGTTCTATGAGTTAGAATGGTTTTGTAAACTGTGCATGTTAATTTGCATTATTTTCTTAGAAATATTCATTGTGTAAATATTGTAGTAATGGTGGATCAGGTTTTGAAAGAAGGAAGAAAGATGTATTACAAAGTGAAGTCTGCTGTCCCACCTCCATCTCAAGATCTGCTTTATTTTCCTACACGCTTACATAGGAACAGTGATAGAATCAGAGCGATGGGAGTGTTTTCTGCTTGTCAGCAAAGGTGGATCAGGCCTGCATGACCTCAGCTTGCAGGGTGATAGCTATGAGGGTTTGAATAGCCCCATAGAAAAGTCCAGCGTGACCCACTGCTGACATAAGCGAATCTTTGGGCCTGAACACAGAGAGCATCCTGTTTCACTCTCCAATGTAACCCTGAGCATGGTGGGCTCCTAGCATTAGCAAAGAAGATTAGACTTGCTCTTGAGGACAAGCTGAAGCTGTTTTCAGATGCAGTGTGGAGTACCATTTGATGATGAGCCAAGGTACTGTAGAATGTTATTTATCTCCTTCCTTCTCTGCCACCTGTTTGGAAATCTCATTAATGAATACCCTAAAAGAGTTTAGTTTCAGTGCTTATATCAAGCTAACTATAACTCTACTGGCATTTTGCAATTGCTAATCCTCGCCAGAGTGTTCTCTGAGAAATAGTGGTGGGGGGGGTTGCTTTATTTTGAGTAATTTTCCAAGCAGTCCATATAGCAATATATATACCTATTAATTGCTCTTAGTACCTACGATAGATGAGAGAGGCTTCATCTTTTTTTTTTTTTCCCCATATAATTGGCAGTTGCCTATGTACATTATACTACCTAGGACAYGATCATGCAAGATTTCAATTTCCAGAACACCCATGGAACATATGTACATACAGGTTTTCTAGAAATGAGCAGAAAGCCTTTCAGCAAGAAATATTCTTTATTTATAAAATTTTACCTTTTGAATGTTACTTGAATATTATGTTGCATACAGTTTTGTGAGGCCTGCACAGCAGATACCATGCAGCTAATTAGGAAGCTGAAGATGAATTACAAATTGATGGTTGAGAGTTTAGAACTTAGTCTGTTTTGGTCCTCTCTGCTGCAAGTGTTACACCACAAAATTGTCATGTAGGCTGTAAATGATACTTAAAATATTAAGTGCACAAAGACTTAGGATACTGCTACCTGTTTCTTTTTTTTTTTTCCTCTTGTTTTCTTCTAACTATTGTGAAATGTGACAATATTAGACGTAATAGTCTGTGTTGAAACTTTTTTTACAAAGTGTAGCTGGCTTAGTCCCAGTGCGCTTTGTCTGCTTCATTTGTATKTAATAAATAAAATTGTAGGCATGGTTTTGATTTGAATTATGTTAAGGCCATCACTAACACATAGTTAAAAGGAGAGGAAGACACATTTAGATGTAACTATCAGAACTCCAAATATACATATAATATACAAAGTATGCCAGAAGTTGTAGTCTGAGGCTTGCTCTTTCAAACAGCTCAACTCCTTTAATTACACAGTGAGTTTCCAGTTGTCSTGGACTGGGTTTCTCTGTTTTCCGAGTTCTTAGAGAAGATTCTCCCTCCTAAGTGGAGAAGCGTCTGAAACTAAAATGGGACAAAAAAGCTAGAAGGTAGCTCAGGGTCTGAAAAATGTCTTATAATGAGGGATTTAAAATGTATTTAGTTTCTCTAACTAAAGTTGAAAGATAATTTGCTTGTACTATACAGATGTATAGTGTACTATACAAATATATAGGTGGTGGAAGATCAGAAGATAGGGGACACTTTTTGTAAGCAAAGAATTCATAAATGGATCCATTGGATCCATAAATGGATCTTTTGAAAAAAGGTTGGTTATAAATCTAAAAGATGTTCTGCAGATTAAACAGAAGCTGCAGGTTTGTAGAAACTAGTGAATGAGAGTTTGTGGCTTGCTTTGCAAGAGATCAAATGAAAAGTGTGCTCACACTCAGGTGAGTCAGTTACTGCAATTAGCACGTTGCAGCTCGCTAGTTGATTTTKTTAATCTCTGAGACTGTTGCAGTTGTGAAGCTTTGTGGTAGGTGAGGCCTTATTCAAGCTAATACACTTTAGATTGTGGTTTCAAACGAATATACAAATAGCCATTGCTGCAGTTCAGCTGAGTAGCTGCAGTGTGATAAGCTGTGATATCTTGACTGTTAAGCCGAGGCCCCAGAGGCCTTTAGGGCCGTAATATAGCTATAATATACTTTGGGGAAATGCCATATTCTGTGGACTGTCATTTTTGCAGTTGACGTTAAATAATCGTGTGCAGGCACTAGCAGTTTTATCTCTTCAGGGAAGCTAATGTGCAGTAACCAAAGATAGGAATTTGTTTCTGGACTGAGATCCACTGTAAACCTCCATAGTGGACAGTAAGAATGCCTTTGTTTCAAGCATATTTTTCCAGGAGGCACGTGGCAGTAAGCRATCTCACATGCTCTGGACCTAAACATTGTACAGATGTACAAAATAGTGGATTTTAAATTCATTCTCTAGTTTACTGTACATTACTATCCCCCTGGAAAGAAGCCATGAGATCTACAATTGTTTTATGAAATAAGTTTGTTTAGGCTCTATTTTCTAATGGAAAAACTGAGATCAAGACATATGGAGTTACTTTCCTAAAGTCATTCAATAGCAGAAGCAGGATTCACAGTTCTCTCTCCAGAGCACAACTAAGTGGCTCTTAGTGGATAACAGAACATAACCCCCCAATTAAGCATTTTGGTTTGTTTAATACCCTTCATTAATTTAAGCAAAGCATAGCTAGCATATAATCTCAATAAATATTTTTATGGCTTGTGTTCTACTGTTGGAGGTGATATAGCATGCTACAGGAAACTTAGGGAAATGCCAGGATTTCTTTAAAAACATTGAGGCATTTTATTGTGCGAATTTTCTGCAAAATCCATAACAGTACTGCTACATATGTCATAGTAAGAACAAAAGTAGGTTTTTAATATGATACTGCTTTATTGCATGAATGAACTCTGTCCTGTCTTGGGCAAAGAATTTGTTAATGATAGTTTAGGTCCCTCCCAGCTCTATTATTATCTTCGTAAATTCGAGGAAATAATCCCATTGTTTACCTAACTCCTTTCTTTCAAGACTGCTACAGCAACATTTTCCTTTCAAAATTAGTGTGTTTGCAGTTATAAGGAGGGCTTGGGACATGGGTTTCCAAAGAAGCAAGASGTACTGTCTCCATTAGCTTCCTAGTTTCAGGTTCATCCAAGCAAAAGGCTTTGCTTCTGGTGACTTTTAAACTGGCTTTGTTTATCAGTTGACAATCTAATTCCAAAGATGTCCTTAAGAAGTCATGAACTAATTGGCAGTTCAAAAAGAAGCTAGAGGCTAAGTAATTACTATGGCCCCGATCTTGAGAACAGTTACAAACAGGCATTATTTTACTGCCTGAGTAGTCCTGTTGCTTTTAGTAGGCCTGCTCCCAGGAGGAAGGCGAGGTGCAATCATTAAAGGCTGTGGTGTTCGAGTAAGCATGCTTGCCATTTCCCTTTATTCCACCCCTTCCCAAAAATGACTTTCAAGGTTTAGGCACTTCGGCAGAGTTGTATATGAAGGTGCAAGGGTTGCACAGACTTTATATGTCATTGATAAATATGAACTTTAGACTCCAGTATTATCAGTTTGGCATGTTTCACCATGATTTAAAATTTCTTTAACAGACAAAACAAGACCATTAGAGGGAACAGAAATCTAGGACTGTTTGACTGGTTTTTGTGTTTTAATGTTCTGGGGKTTTTTTTGTACTGTATTGTTTATGTTTGCTATTCTAAATGGCAGCTGTCAGTTTTCATGCCTTTTGTGTAAGACATCTCCTTGCCATAGTAAGCAGTATAGATGAAATAACGTTTAGATGCTTTTTGGGGAACTTTTGTGTTCAGTTTTGTAGGACCACTTTTCTTCTCTCTTCTAAATGAATAATTTCTATTATGTTGAAAAGATTCTGACTTTAATATTAGAAATTTTTTTAATTTTCTTTTGACATTTATCTGGAGCATATTTAAAAATAGCCTTCTAAGGACTGGTTATTTTGTTGGTGCTAGTCTATCAAAGTCAGCAGTCATTTGCTAATAACTTCCTGTAGGGAAATTGAAAGTGTGCAATATTTACTTGAACTTCCTCCTGTATAAATAGTATTGCCCCYTTTTCCTCAGGAGATTTTTGCTTCAACTATTAAGCTGTTTTTCAGTTTATCTACTGGCACATAATTTGGAAGCCTGAGTAACCTTTGTTTTAAAAAGATTGTGAGGGATAGTATTTATTTTCTTGGTTTACAATTATATTTAACCACTTTCAAAAGAGTCCTTGGTAAGGTGTTATCTGTCTGAGAAGAGAGAGGTGGAAATTGCACCTGCCATTGGAGTATATTCAGGAGAAAAGGTTTGTGAGCCCCTAGCATGTGACAGTCAGGTTAGAAACAGAATTGAGATCTCTCACATGCCACTGTCTTCTGCAGTGGCTCCTGTTAGTGTTTATCATAGGCTTCACTTAGTATTCTAGCATGCTGCCTTCTTAGTGTGTGACCCAGGATCACACACCATCAAATGCAGTGTAATACAGTTTTATTTGGTCTAGCCCTTATGGTTAATGCTTAGTCCTTACCCATATAATTTATGCTTTCTGATTTTTAACAGTAAAGGAATATTCATTTTTATAAATGACAATTCAAGTAGTGACACATTCTTCTTGTCCAGAAATGTTGCTGCTCTACCAACCTTATGCAGTATTAATGGGAAAAGGCAACAGGATAATCTATTATTTGCATGCAGCTCTAAATCTGCATGACACTTTACCAAAACGGATGTGACAAAGAACAAAGAGTCTGCCTTAAAGAACTTAAGATCTAAAAAGCTCTAGTCAGGTTTAACAAGTGTCTTTTGCTTGTTATTGCCAATAGGCTTCAAGAGAAAAAAAATCAAAGAGGGGAGAGTGTACAGTAATTAGAGGTGTACTAAATATGGTGAAATTAGACTGGATAAAAGTATTAAAGCTGGATAAAAGTATTAAAGCTGGCAGTTTGGAGAGAAGGTTATATAGGAGTAAGACATATTAATGCATGATCATCAGAAAGCATCAGACGTATGAATAGACCACTAATTATTGAGACTCTAGTAGAAACATAGAACAAAATATTGAACCTTTGTCTAATTTATTAATTGTGTTTCCTGTTCACTTCTTTTGGAAGAATAACTCTGAACTGGTCTCCAGCACACTCAGTTTTACTACACATAGCTTGGTGATGCTTTGTGAATTCAGACACAATCCTCTTTGCATTTTCATTGTTTCCTGTCTATCCTTTAACTACCTATTTAAAAAAAATAAATCCAATCCAGGATTTTTCCTCAGGAGAGCAAACATAGCACTTGTGATGAACAGTAGTCGCAAACGTCATTTATACTGTGCATGCAATAATGGAAAGAGTAGGGGTTTTTAGACAGAAAGAGCAGCATAGAGCCACACAAACTGCATAAAATTAAATCAGCAATATAGGCTATGTAAGTTTCYTCAGAAGTCTGAAAACTAATATATTGTCCCGTACCCTTACTGTACAGTATTGTAACTCAATGGAAAATTTATTCAAATGAAGCCTTTAAAGAGGTCCCAAAATGTAAAAGTCATGAGGGAAACATCTCAGTTGTTTGTAATAGAATAAAGAGCATTGCAGTTTTAAGATATCTTGCATCCCACAACATTAAGTATATGAAAGTTCTGGTGGATATTGATGGATTACCTGAGAAGATTTGTACTATGGACTTTGTCACTGTACCACTGCTATAATCTTCTTGCCTGGACTCAACAGAAAGGCTGACAATGTGATGGAAACTAGAATAAAACTATTCTCCAATGCCAAAAAGCATGGGGACTCCAGAAAGGATCCTGAGATGATGTGTTCTGTAAAGATAGCATGTTTTTTAAGGCAAATTTTCTTTTTAACAGAAAGCTGTTATCAGTCATTCAAAAATATGCATGCACATTGTATTAAAGAAGTATGCCAGAGTAAAAATGATAACAATGTTCTGTGATATTCCGTATCAAGTAAAGCCCAAATTTACTGTACTTCGTAGAGCAAGAGTAAGACAGAGTTCTCTTCTTTTGTGTGTGTGTACTTTGAATAGAAATGAATGTAATCAGTTTAGCCTTTTCCACCCACCTCTGAATGTCAGCTTCCTTAAATTGAATAGTATCGTATCTGCTTACATTACATTTATCTGCTTACATTTTCCAGTACAGCAACAAAAGTCCCTAAATTTCCTGGGAGAGAAAGGGACTATATAGCTGTTTTTAAAGCCCGGATATCCCTCTGTAATATCATTTTTACAGTTCACTTTGATTAACACATTAATTTCCTCTTAGAAAAGCAAACAAACAGGAAAAAAACAAACAGGAAACTTCTCCCATCCTGTGACTTGAAAGTGATGATTGTGAAATTTGTCTTTATTCATCTAATCCTCTGCCCGTAAGACTATTTAAGTGACTGTTCTTTTCCAGGGAGAGCTGTTTCTTCTGTGTCCTAAGTGTCACATTGCTTTTAAGGCCAAGCAGCTCATGTTTTCAGAAGAGCTCTATTGTCTGTCGGTTACTAGCATCTTCTTTTTAATCATTGTTAATGTTGAGATTTAGTAAATGGACTAGTGTAACAGTTTCTACCCTAGAGATTGCACTTTCTTCTTAATGATTCCCTTTCAACCACTCTTCTCTTGAGAACTTTCCCTGCATTATGCTGGTACTGTTCCAGGGGGAATCCATATAGTTACAGCAGACCAGCTTTCTTAGAGCAGAGGGTTTTTTTACAGTCACTGGCCTTTACACCTTGCACAAAAGTAGGCAATACCAAACTACACAGCTGACATTAATTATGTAATGTGATGGAAAGTGAAGACCCTCCCCACAGAAATATATAACACTACACTTGAAGTTAAGCAGCTGGTTCTCACTGAAACACTTGTTAGTCTGGAGGGCTGGCAGACCTGAGCCCAAGAGCTTGGCTGTAGCAGGTGGGAGAGATGATGAGAGGCCGCAACACTCAAGGAAGCCATTCTCCTGCACATGGATTCTTAGGATGTTGGTATATCATGCTAATACACGGTAGCAAAGAAAGTGCAGGAAGATGCCAGCAGAAAGGAAGCCAAGGGAGAGGAAATCTCAGCTGCTAAGAGACACTGTTTTCGGTAAAATTGTTATTGAAAATAATCTTTAGGTATAGTTAAATGTTAACAGTTACATTTTTATCCTTGAATCTTGATATCTGTACATACTGGAATCATAATTTACCCAAAGTGTAACAGAAAAGAAAGTTTGTTGTGATAAGTAGCAGTCCTTTAGACAATCAGGTTCACTACTAGTGCAAGTGATGTATCTCCATTGACTTTGACAGAATTTTAGCCACTCATGGTGATAAGAAATTTGGCCTTTACTGTTTAGAAGTTCAATAACAAAATGATAAATTGTATGGGTAACTTTAATTTTGTATTTGAAAAGTGAGAAGTTGATAATAATTATTTTCCCAGGGTTGACACCGCTTGAGTCTAGACTTAATGAAATCCTGTTCCCAGACATACTGTTGTCAAGCCTAAGGCCTGGATTTAGGGGCACAGCAAGTGTGAAAATGTGAAAGCTATGTGAGGGTACCAGAGTGGAGTTTCAATTTTGCTGAACTCTTGACCAAAGGGAGAGAACATGAAATATGTAAGAGCACTGATAGGAAGAATATTTCTGTCTAAGGGAAAGATCAGTGACCACTAGCAGAGGGAGGAGTTACAGCACAGTTGTAATTAAAAGCTGAAGAAAGAGTAAATAGTCATAAAATTCAAGTTTCTATTTAGTCTGGGCAAGTTTGAATCCCAAAAGAGGGAAATTAAAGACACTGGATATCAGAGAAGCGGAATGAAATAAAACTGAGGCCAAATAGTTTAAAACATTTTATAACAGCACATAACTAACCTGTGGAAACCCTTTCGGAAAATACGGTGTTTAGAAAGCTTAGTAAGAACAACAGCAGTAAACTTTTATATTAACATGTGTCCAGTTCAAAGCTTAGAAAATAAAAATTTAGCTGGAAAGCTTTAGGCTTTCAGTCATAAGCCAGCCTGTCACTGACAGGGCATTTCCCTTAAGGACAGATTATTACATATTTATTACTGTATTAGTCATTATTATGAGGTCTGATTTAGCTTGTTGAAACTGAAGAGTTTGACCTTATACTGTCATTTTAGCCCAGTCAGGCAATTCCCATATTGCGCTATGTTGGCTCAGAAAACAGAATCTTCAAAAAACAATTTCTCTCTGGACTGCAGGCCCAGGATATGTATTCTTTGCTTCCTTATTTGTTCAGTTTGGACAGATATCAAAAAATTTCTGGAACTTTTTGTTGTCTGCCAGTAAAGAAATGATAGGCATAACCCTACAAAGCATGCTGTGGTTGCTTAGTATCTCRTTAGCCTGTTCAGCTTGGAAGGAATCATTAGAACAAAACCATACTATCATCTGTAAAGGAATGGGGAAATGATAAAGTTATGTGTGCTACCATGCTGACGAGGCTTGTCTGTGACATTTGACATTGACTGGCATAGAGCTTCTGGCATACTTTTGGGAATACCAACAGTAGTACCTACATCCCTTGAACTCCCAAGTATTTCTGCATGAATGAGTGCAAACTATTGAACTCGGAAGTGAAGTGGTTTCAGAGAAGTTGTGTGGCTACATTATTATGCCACTTAACCCCACCTGCTATTTTCAGTGCGGCTTTTTGTGGGGTAACGTGGCTGCATGACTTCTGGACTAGAATTAGATCACTTCCATCATTTTAGGAGAGCAGACAGTGCAAACATGATACCGTATTGCTCATGTGGATCTGTCCCGAGTGTTCACAACTGTTCATGGGTTGGACATAAACAGAAATTCGTGTACAATCCCCTTGAAAATATCCTGTTGTGTGTAACAGCCACTGTTAGTCATACAGCTTTTTCAGGAAGTCAGTGAAGCCACATAAATCTGTAGAAACTTGAGTCCAGTGTGGACTGAGGAAATTAGGCTCTTCATCGACCTGAGTGGTTATTTGTTGTTTTGAAATTTCTTTTTCTCTCTTTGCCAGCGAGCTGTCTAGTGATGTAGGACCAGGGGGAATTTTAGGCTAAAATAAGAACCCAAGATCTCTTTGAAAGTCAAATGTAATATTAACATCATACAGCTGTGGATAATTCTTTAAAATGGTTAAAATCTTTTCTTGCGGCAAAGGGTATTTAATTATTACTCCCAGAGCCCTCAAGAAGCAGTATGCAAGGAGAATACCAATACTTGCAATTTGCCAGAAAAAAATGTACTTCCAGAGTATCAGACAAAATCCTCAAGTAGATATGATTCAATATCTTGTTTTGTGGTCTCTAAGAGAAGTCTAAGAGAGGAGATGATATTAGGATGGTTACATGTAAAAAGAGTACAGAGAAAGCCTGCCAGGTGCAGTATTTAATTTGGCCCTTTATAACAGAGGACACTCAAAGATAAGAAGCAGCTGTTTTAAAATTGAATTGCAGTAGCATTTAAACACGATGAATCATCTAGAGAAGGTTTGTTATAGTGTCCAATTAGTCTTCTCCTTTAGTAATAAAAAAGTGGACACTTAAAGCTAAAAGACAACAATTGTTAAATCAGGAAGGTAAGAAAGTAGATCACCTAAACAACGTTTAACCAATTCGCAGCAATCTCATGTCTACAGGCTATTATCGAAGCAAATATCTTAGTAATTCTTTAGAAAGATGGCAGAGTAAGAATAGTGAAAGTACTTAGATTAATAGAGATTGTGGGAAAGATCTAATTTTGTTAAAAACAAACTGTATTATACAGTTATTTCTGCTTCGAAAGTAGGTTATGTTTTCCTCTCAGACATCAGCAATAAATACTATTGGAAGCAGGATGCTGGACCAAATAAGTAAGAGAGGTGCTGATAACTTCTTCTGCCCTTTCCTGAGCATTGTTTCCAACTGGGCTTGCTCCAAAACTTGTTTATAGCTCTGAGGTTGAATCAGACCCTTTATAGGCTCTCACTGGCTTCAGTTCTGCTCGAGGAGATCTTTCCAACATCTGAAGCCACCTGCTTGGACCAAAAAGCCCACCTCTAAAAGCAAGTACTGCTGAGTTCCTCATGCTTATACTTCAGGTGTGCATGCTGGCTGTAATTGATTTGTTCTTAATACTTCACTTAGAATAACTGGTGAGTAATGTCTGTGCTATCCCTTTGCATCTCTTTCTAATCCAATCTAAGACTCCTGCACGTAGGAGGAAGGTCAGTACACAGTCATATTAACAGAGAACATTTATAGCTCATTTTGTTTTGTTTCTTTTTTTTTTTTTTTTTAAGATATTGATGATTATACTAAAATGTGCTTAGTTTTTTGCATAGATTCAGACCGGTGCTTGGCAGACCAAATTAACACATGACCTGTTCACATCTATAACCTTTATCAGTAGAAACTACCTACTGCTCGGTCTTAATCTTCAGAGAATTTAGGGATGATGGTGATTCAATAAACAAATCCTATCATGCCATTGGGTAAACTGTGTATCTTCTTGTGCTTGGAATAGTTATTAAGGGAGCTCTCTCTGCCCTTGAATGAATTATTTATACTAAAAGTAAAATATGTCCAGAACCATAGTTTGCGAAAGGTTACTGCCAGCCTGACTTCATGTTTAGGCCATTTGTTTTATCTGTGGGTCAGGATCTGCATATACTACTGTTGGCTGCAGTTCACTCTAGAGTCATTTTACCATCACCTGAATCCAATCGCATACAATAATTACTTCATGGAAATCACAAGATCTTTATGCCTTGATCTGAAATACGAAGGAAGGAAACAAACATGAGAGAAGAAAAAACATTGGGTAGGACTGCCCAAATGGTTTGAATTAAGATAAATAGGCACACTGCATGTGACTGGCCACTAACAATAATTTCATTTGGTTCACCTAGAAAAAAGAAGAATGGGGAAGAAGAACAGCCAAAGTCCTCTCTCAGTAATCAGTACCGAATTGTTACACCTTCATTCCAGTATAATATGGACTACAAGAAAGTTGGCAAATGTATTATTATAAACAACAAAAATTTTGAAGGTAAAACAGGTAATTTTCTTCCTTTGATGATACTCATTACAGACTTCAGAATTTTTATACTTTCATTAATCAATAAACATTTTATTTTTAGGACATGGAATTTCAATGAGTTGGTTTTTTTGAGAAATAGTTGTTCCTACAATTTATTCCTGTTCTTTAACACTTATATTAGAGCAGCTCTTTGCAGCTTCTTTGCAGTATATGTTTCAAAGAGCATGTCACCTTGCTCTACCAACTTCAAACTAAACCTTTGTCCCAGAGTTTAAGGCTGTGTTGTTAAAATTTGAACTTTGGCGTCTGCAGCCCATGTTATAACTTCTCTGTCCCTGAGCTACAGCTGTTAGCTACAAAAGCTAATAGCTGTAGCTGTGCTCTGTTCACACTCCTGCATTTAACTTTTCAGACCATGTATGGTTTCAAAGCAGACAGATACTTATGTTATAGTCAACTTTATAGGTCTTTTCCTATACAGTTGGCAAACACACTAAATGAAGTGTTTACTCCAAAGAATTTACATCAATTTCTTTTATGTGGGTATCATAGGGACTCTTTTCAACAGTTTTTCTTTAGGGTGCTTTATGCATATGTTACACTGCATAACCAAAAGGAGATAGAATCATCCATAGAGGTCTATGTTGCAAGGTGCTGGAGGCATGCCAACATTTTTCAGGATAAGATACGTGTTAACATTGAACCTTGCATTATTTTGCGTTTGAAYAAATCTCACAATTTGTTCTCAGTGCTGAGAATAATGTTAGAGGATTGTTTTAAAATCATGTCACCATGACATTGTTTAGGTTTTTTAATTACAAACCTAAAAATTTACCTTTGAACACGTGAATTATTTTGAATTGTGTAATGTGCAATCAACCATATTCTTTGTTTTCTGGCAGGAATGGGTACACGCAATGGCACTGATAAAGATGCTGGAGATCTAATTAAGAGTTTTAGAAACTTAGGTTTTGAGGTTTGCACATACAATGACCGAAGCTGTGATGATATGGAAAAATTACTGAAGCAAGGTAAAAATCTAGAATCATAGAATAATTTAGAGTGGAAAAGACCTCTGGAAGTCACCAAATCTATCCCCTGCTCAAGGCAGGTCAAGTTAGAACAGATTGCTTAGGCCCCACTACATGCAATTTTCTATATAGAAGGATTCGGTTTCTGAATGGATTAGGTTTAATTCCCCACCTCTTCCTCCAACATCAGTTCAGAAATACACAGTTTTGTTGTCATATTAGGTGAAGCGCCTGTCCTGGGTATTAGGTGAAGAGACTTCTCATATTAGGTAAAGAGTCCAGCCTGTTGACGCCAGGGGGCTAGACTCAGAGTCAAGTGAAGAATGCATTCGTGTATTCAAGGTACTCATCACGTACCTTGGGGTTGTGTCATCTTTATCCACTCTTTCTTATGCCTTCCTGTAGAGGCCAAATGTATATTTAGTCTCTGAAAAATGTGTTTGCTAAATATAATTTTCATTTAAAATGTTGCTTCCTTTTGGCTAAGAAGTATTTGATTTGTAGCTGCTGAGGAGAATCACAGTGATGCCGCTTGTTTTGCCTGTATCCTTCTAAGCCATGGGGAAGAAGGCCTCATCTATGGCACTGATGGACCCATGGCTATCAAGACTTTGACTGCGCTATTCAGAGGAGACAAATGTAAAAGCCTTATAGGCAAACCCAAATTATTTTTCATTCAGGTAATAGCCCTAAGGTAAATATAGTATCCTACTGCTGCAGTGGGGAAAACATGCTATGTTGGTTGTCTGCTCTAGAAGAGCCCTGTAGGTTAACTTACTGAATTTTGCTGGAGGTTTTGTGAAAAAATGTGTTGAGAGAAGTTGACTATGGGTGACTTGTATTGTTTGTTTTTAAAAGATAATTTATATACAAGATTCACAGATGTAAAGAACATATTGTCATTGTAATTTTGTACATGTTTTCTCTTTGTACTTGGTAATATATGAACTACAAAGCAGAAAGATAAACTCCCTCTTGTGCAGACAGAGCTGAGGACAGTGTGTGATTATTGATAGAAATAATACTGTCCAGGTCTCTTTGAATAAAGGCTGTCTCTACAAATTACTGCATTCTGCTAAAAGGAGTATTTTTTTCTCCCTCAGTAGCCTAAAAATTTATGTTGCATTATTGCATTAGCATAAAATTAATTGTATATTACTTAAGCTTTTAAAGACAGCTGTTTCAAACAGTATTAACTGACATACTGTGGGTCTGAATTCTCTTTTTTATCATAATATTATGTACATATGGGAGTTGCAGCAGATGTGTTTTTCCCTAGGCTGTTCCATCAATTAATCCTCAACCTCAAAGTGAAAACTGTGTCTATTTTAGACTCTTCATACTACTAAAGTGATGTTTCTTTTAATTATAAGCTTGGAATGGGTACTTTGTTGCCTTTAAAATTATCTTAATAAAGGCAACTAAGTTGTGTTACATAAGCCCATCAGACTGCTATTTTCTTGCAAGAGCTGTCAGTCAAAGCTACTGATCAAGAGCTGAAACATACCACCCTGGACTGTGGTCTCAGTGTGCCCTTTAGCTAAACCACATGATTAAGAGGAAATTAAGAATAAAAGAGAGAAATGGAAAAATATTAAAAATGCAATATACTTGAAATGGGTGGTCAAACACTGGAACAGGTTGCCCAGATTGTAGAGTCTCCATCTGTGGAGATATTCCAAACCCAGCTGGACATCTGCTGTAGCTGTCCCTGCTTGAGAAGGGGGATTGGACTAGATGATCTCAGGATGTGATTTTATTATTCTGTGAAATGTAGAGGTCCAGCAGTGCATGTCAGGAACCAAAGACAATGTGTAGTCCACTGTAAAGAAAATGTCTGGAAGTCATGCTGCACAAGACATTATGTAATAATTGAGTGCTGAGGATGACTATAGACTAGTAAAATTAATCGTGGTTAGAATAAGCTAAGGCTGACCTGGCACTTCGACAACCCGCTGAGGTCTACAGCCTCACAATTACCTCCCTTTACTATATGGGATGTATATTTTAAAATGGGTAAGCTAGTAACTTTGTCACTGAACAATTAGATGTCCCCCAGAACTACATTTCTGCTTCTAATACATGCAAAGTACTGCTTAAAACTGTATCCATTAAAAAATGTTAATGAATACTTATTTTTATAACACCTGGTTTCTCCTTATTGGACAAGTTCTCTTTATCTTCACTACTTTCAGGCATGCAGAGGCTCTGAATTTGATGAAGGTATACAAACTGACTCTGGACCTGCAAATGACACTCTGGAAACAGATGCCAATCCGAGATACAAAATCCCAGTAGAAGCAGATTTTCTGTTTGCATATTCCACAGTGCCAGGTAAAGAAAAGGGGGTCACGGTGGGGATAGAAGCCTAAAAACTTATCACCCATATTGACTTGATTGTAGACTGACCCTCATTGATGACACATTATACATTGATGGAAAAAACACTATGGCCCAGCATATGTTGGGCCAGTGTGTTGTATCCACCCCTTTTACACTAGCTATAGCAGAAACAGGAGAAAGCCCGGATTTGGCAGGTGAGAAAACACAGACATTACAGGTGGCGAAGGCAGTACTATTTTCCGGGAATCCTGCCCTTCCCTGTCCCAATTTAGTGAGTATGTTGAATATGTGATGAAGGCAGGAAGAGGAACAGTTACAGCACAAAAGTTATTCTTGGAGAGAGAAAACATGAAATGTTTCTTCTTGCAGTTTCCCAAATGCAAAAATATAGAATGGTACTTTAGTAGTGTGACGTTTGGAGRGTTGATACACATTATTCTCCACTTTAATGAAGTAGGATATGTGACACAAGTGATAAGAATTAAACTTTCTGTGTGCGCATTGTTACTCTCTGCCCAGAATCTTTCATGCAGGTTAGTACATATGTCTCTGCCAGTCCGTTCTTCAGTACAAGATAATAAGAAAAAAGAGGAAAAATAACCCCATGTACTTTCTTGTCTGTCTTTCCTGTAAGGTTATTACTCCTGGAGGAATCCTGGAAGAGGCTCCTGGTTTGTGCAGTCTCTGTGCTCTGTGCTAAATGAGCATGGAAAACAACTTGAGATCATGCAGATCCTCACACGGGTCAACTATGTGGTTGCCACAAATTTTGAATCACAGTCTGATGATCCACGCTTCAGTGAGAAGAAGCAGATTCCCTGCGTGGTCTCTATGCTCACTAAGGAACTTTACTTCTGAAAGTGTATTTTAATGCAGCCAGTGATGAAAGATCAGGATATGGTTTTGGGTGGAGATTTGGTTATAAACTGGAGTAACACATTTTTAATAACAGAAATGTAATTACACTAGATTTTTATATTGTATAAGCTGAGGTATCTGATGGATGGACAATATGCAAGATTTTAAAGAAGAAATAAATGCTGTGGGCCAAGCTGACAGCTAATACTGATTACTGTATCTTGATTTCCCTTAGTGTGGCTGTCATGATTTATGGCTACTGAAGATGTTCTGAGAGTCAGCTACCTGACCTATAAAGGTTTATTCCAGAAAACAGATTGTAAATTAAGATTAAAAAAATTAAATTGTGAGACTCCATCTTTTCTTTCACTGCTAGCTCATGGAACCATAACTTCCTCAGAAATTTCCAAAGACCATCATATTATGGGTATGTCCAGTGACATAACAGTTTGTAGCTATATAAAAGGGTGTTTCTTAGTCTAATTTATTCATTTCCTTTTAATGAACATTATTAATGAAGACTAATGGTTGCTCTGTGCTTAATCTGGAAGTCAGTTTACTTAGTTATCACTGTAGCATAAGATGGATAAATAAAAAAATCAATATTTGTAGGTGATTTACCTGAATAGTATGGAAATGTAACAAATAGAAAAATCAAAATATTTGTAAAAGATTGGCAAACTGTAATTGGATGATGCCTTATTAAAGCACCATTGTAAAGATTTTTGCCTTGCAAATTACAATTAACTGATAGAATGGCCTGAAACAGTGGTATTGCAGTTTTTCTGCTTGCAGAAATAAAAATGTCTGCTTGTTGATTCAGAAGTTTTGAACCAACAGAAAGTTAATGCCAAGGCTTTGTTTGTTATAAAACATTAAAATTTAATGTTGAAATGACAGAATTATATGTTCCAGTAACAAATGTATGTTTAGATATAGCTTCTATTTGTGAGGAATTTTGCCARGACTGGAAATACTTACTTGAATCAGAAACCAGAAGTGCCTTTTTCGTTACTGTATAGTCTTGATTTTGTACTTTGAAGTTATGTCGGTGATGTTTATACTCCTACTTTTTATATTCTCTTTAAAGTTGGTAGRTAGCTCAAAAAAGTAAGTTTAATGATTTGGTTAAACTGATGAGATGTTAACCCTTCCCCCACTTAATGTACTCCTCTGTACTCTTTTGAAATCTTCGAAGAAAATAAGTGCATACTATTAAAACCAAGTTACCAAATTATTAAGTTTATTTTCTTACAAATACTGTGGCATAGTGAGGCATATATTTTTTTAATAAGTCAAATTTACAGTTGTTTGAATTAAATAAATTATTGTTTTATGGACGTCTTGAGCATGAAATCAATAAAGACCTTTTTTTTAAATTTCTTATGAATATCTGCATGTTTGTCACTCAATCTGTTGAAGTGAAAACCAACCAAAATACATCCCAAAACCTTTCTCAGCCAAGAATGCAGATATCCTTTGGGATCTTTTCAAAATGAAGTTTACAGTGTCAGTTGAAAAGTAGTTTAGAAAAGTAAGGTGGATTGGGTGACTTGGGTTAGGCAGGCTACATCCTCTCTTAGAGTAAACCAAAATTATTGAAAATATTTTAATAGAAATATCCTGGTCTACCAGCGCTTAATCGTGCCCTGTGTATAAAATGTCTTTATACAGTAAACTGTACAGTGGTCTATCAGTTCATATGAAAATGTTCTTCCTATTACTTCTGGCAAAGAGCTCCATCTTAAACTATTTTGTGGCATTAGAGATACTCTTTTTACCATGAGAAATGTGTCCAGTCAACATTTCAGTATTTGTTACTTCTCTGGAGGCTCTTTCATGTCTTTACAGTTCATTAGTGTTTATTTGCTTAAGGTTTAGCCTGTTTTTAAATTTCTGTTAACAATATTCCCCTGTCTCCAAAACTATCCTTTTATTCAAATGCGTTGTAGCTCTGAAGCCAGAGAGCCTTGGGAAAAATAAAGGAGGAAGTAGGGGCTCTGAAACAGGTCATTTAAGTTTTTAAAATAATGCCAAGTAATGTAACAGCATAACAGGTAAGGAACACATTTCCTCTTGTGTAGTGCTTTTTTCTTAAAGGTTCTTTGAGAATCATATTTTATTTAAAAAAAGCTATAGCAAATTTATCTTAGCTTAGAAGCATTGGGAAAATATAAAAATTACTAGAAATAGTCCCTGGTCCAGCCTATAAGGGACTACGGAGAAAGAATCAGAGGATTTAATATTAGTGAGTTTCCTCTATGAGTAGGAAAAGCTATTTGCCCTATTGGACATAATGTCTAAAAGAAAAAGGTGGACAGGGCAGGTCTTYACCAGATTTTGTTGTACATTTACCATGACGGACACTAAGGACAGCTTGGGAATTTCCAACTAATGGGTGAAATGGTAGCTGTCTGTCTAAGGAAAAAGGCAAAGTAGTAATGTTATTTGAAGCTCTTCAGTGCTCTAATGTGGCAAGCCAACAAGGCACTCAACATTTGCAAGAGGTCTTCTGGTAGACCAAAGGTTTCCTGGAAAAAGATGATAGTGTGGCACAAAGGAGCACAGCAATTCTACCTGCTGACTTACAGCAAAAGGAAGAAGTTGGGGCTGAATCTTAAACAACCTTCGGGCTAGTTCTAGTATATAAAATATTCGAAGATCAGCATAAAATACCTGAAGACATTGCCAGAGAGGAAAGCAACTTGGAAAGATAACTTAGAGTAGTAGTGAAAGAAAGAGAGAAAAACATTCCCTTGTGTTGAGACCCGTGTCTCTGCTAGATGGAGCATTACTTTAGGTCATGTCCAAAAAACGTTAATATTATTTGATAAGAAAATTTCCCACCAGCAGACATCATGTCTGACTGGTGATGTTTACGTGCTGGGGGCTGTGCCAGCCCAAGAGCCTGAAGGAACCCATTCAGAATAAGGAAGCCTGACCCTTTCACTTGAGCACGGCCAGGTAGGTGAATAGTGACTTACAAGCTGGAGGGCATTKTAGCTTACTTCCTGCTCAAATTTATAACTGTTTTCTGTCTAAAAGCAGTTCCCTTGCCATCTGCAGGATTAGCCAAATGGTCTAGTGTGTAAAATCATTATCATTAACAATATGCTTATGGATGTTTCTGGAGAGAATCCAAAAAATTCACCTRTAACCAAGACCCTACAATGAAAGTACATTGTCATTACATAGGTAGCATAAGAAATCCTGCTTCACCACTGTATGTTTTAGTAAATGCTGTTCTTTAAATCTGAATTTGGTTACATTTGATGGTACTTTATGATCTTTCAGGGTTCTTAATGTTGCTTTATCTTCCAGTCATGGGTGGATATTATATTTTAGACACAGCCCAGGGGAAATGAAGGGACTGTTCAGAAAGCTGAAACAACAAAAACAAGCTGTCTCCAGGCATTTTTCTGCATGGGGGACATTTAGGGCTGCCTCAGATGTGCATATTTTTTCATTGCTTGTAAGTAAGTGAGTATCAATCTTCTGGATTTCCCCTTTCAGAACAGTCTTTAATTTGCTTCCCGTGGCAGAAACAGGAATTTCCTTGTGGGTCATATTTCAGGGTGTTTGTATTTACACACAGACTATAAGAAGGCAGTCACAATGCAGGGCAAGGACACATCGTGTTTTGCTGCAGGAGGCAATACAGGGAATCTGGAAATACTTAAAGGTGTATTTCTCTAAAACCTTCTACACCATAAGGACATTTTGCCTGTAAGTATTAACACAGTTTGTTTTCCTTATCTTGGTATTATATTTTTGAAGTTTCCTAGTAGCCTACATCTTAATAATTTGAAGCATTTTATTTGCATTTTGACTGAAGTGCCTCATTGCATTTCAAAAGGTTGAAAGCAGTCAAATCTCTTAATGACAGGCATACAAAAATCTGAGGGGGTATTATCATGGAATTGGCATTGTCTATTCTGAATTAGACATAACCTGTTTAAAATGTTGCTTTCCATTGAAGAGAAAAGACTATTAAACGCAGCAATTAAAAACTTTTTTCCAAAATGCTGAGTGAGCTAGCACAACCGTAATCTCACAGGTTTTTGTCTTCCCACCTGCAAATCTTGACTTTTACTGAAACCTATAAGAGACTTTTATCCTGTCATAGGCTCTTGGAACGTTGTTTTGCAAGAATTACATTGTTTGCCAGTTGCGGTGACTGTCAGTCATGTTGRAAAGAATATTATCTTGCCTTTCATTGCAACCCCGGGCGTGTGCCCTTACTATTGACACTAACAATTTGACTTTGTGTGCAGTAATTTTTAGTCTTGGAAATTGCTTTTTTGTCCTTTGTTTTTGTAGGCAATAGATGAAAACCCTAGCAGTAAATTTTATAACAGTCTGTCACAGCATTTATACAACAAATCTTTCTCCCAAAAAGGCAAAATCGCAAAGGCTTCCCTAAAAAAAAAAAAAAAACAGGCAGAAATGCTCTGCAGAGATCTCCAGTGGACCTAAGTTTGCAGTGAGTCATTCTAATTTACAGCATGGTATTGCCTGGAACGGGAGGTGTGGAAGTCTATAGCTTTAGTTGTGTGTCAGAGGTAAAACTTTGTGTGTAACCCACCCCATGTCAGGTGAGTGAGGCCAGGAAATAACCAACCATTTCTGACCAGCACTCCTGACTGTACCAAGTTTACTTCTGGCACCATGRAGTAAATCACTGAAGAAACAGAAGCAAAAAACCTCCTTAAATCTCTCAGTYCAGGTAGGGAGCTCAGCAAAGAACTAGAGAACAGCACTTGCAGTCCTTCAAATTTTCCCAGAAGAGGCTCTGCAGCTTCAGGTGGCCCACATGTTGGAGACCGTGTAACCTCATTGTAGCTAACAGACAACTTCAAGCCAAGGTACGAAAAAGAAAGGGTTTGATTTTGGAAGGAATGAGAGCTTTGGGGTAAGGCAAAGGGAAACTGTTGAAAAGCTTCCTAAATGATGTTACAAGCAGACATGGTATTACAAATTGGAAATGTGAGTATGTGAGAGAAACTAGATCTGATTTTAAATGAACAAGAAAGCAAATGTGACATAGTAAAAAACTGTCCAGTGTGCAAAATGTAGTGCCGTGCATGCAATCGACTGGGAGGAGTGCAGAGCTCACATATGAATTGCAAAGAAATAGCACTGCTTTGGAGGTCTGACTCTGTTATCCTGACACCGAAACGGTRGTGTTCTCAAAGGAAAGCACCAAAAGGCAACTTAACTCAAAAACACCCCAATGGAAGCCCATTAACCAAACCCACCTTTTACCTTCTAAATGTTCCATCTCTGTGTTCCTACACTTATCAAATCCCACAGACCGCTGCCTGCATGTTTTGTTAAAGGATTATTTAACAGAACTTCGGAGAAGTCCGTGGAAATGCATCGATGCATTCTGCCTCCCTGCCAGCCTCTATTCCCATCTCTGCCACAGCCTGGCTATGCCAATGAGCAGGTTATTTAGCTGCTTCTCAGGTTTACAGTGAGATTCCAATTTCCCTGGTGATATTGGAGGAGACATTGCAAAAAAAGTTGGTGTAAATAAAAACAGATACTCTCTGTTTACCCCRCTGAAAAATCATAATACTAATCCACCTCTTAGAAAGCTGTGAAGTTTATTTCATCACTGTTTATAAATTGCTCTGAGGGTGTTGTATTAAGAATGCTACAGACTTGCAAATTATTATAATTTCCATAGTATTATGACTAGATTTTCTAAATAGAGTTTAAACTTGTTAGGCCAAGCTATGCCTATTTTATACAGGACTGATCACACCGCTAAGGCAGTGTCAGAAACATATATGGGATGCAATATTCCTAGGTTACAGGTGTTGTGTCTAGTAAAAAGGAAGGGGCAAAATGAAGTTCTGTTGGCAGGTCTCATGACTTCCTAGGTAAATAATCTCTTTGGCCTATATAAATTTATAATTTTTATTATTTGTAATTTTATAATAGAATAAATATGTTCTAATATTATAGCATATAATGTATAATTTGCTTTATATATAAAATATGTATAATAGTATGCTAAAATGAATAATTATTATAATTATTTATATAGTTTATTATAAATTTTTCTATGTTTATTTTATGTAGTTTAATCATCACTATGAAAATAAACACTTGTGAGATATTTGTTATTTTCTTAGGCAACCGTGCGTGCAGTGAAATGCTGCTCAACAGCAAGCAAAGCAAAAGGAATTAGCTTCAAGGTTTTGCTCTCTTTAGTATCTGGGTGGAAGAAACAATCAGGATGGCTTCTACAAGTAAAAGAAATTCTGCAGGTACAAAATTTCATTTACTAAGATTTGTCAGTAGTAAGGTTGAATCAGGTTTCAATCCATTCTTATCATATATGATACCATTCTCTTTGCCCTCCACCTGCCAAGGATTTTGTGGTAAACAATAGGTGAAAAACAGGGGAAAATAGCATAGTGAAAAATTTGGAGATCTCATCTGGACTTACACTGTGTGTTAATTGTGCCCCTCTGCTTCCTTCCTTAAAGAATCTGTCCTAAAGGCAGCATTTCCCTTTATAGCAGWATTTTTCTTGTCCCTGACACAGAGGTTGAACTGGCATTTGTAAAAAATGTTAAAACCCTTAAAAATTAACTGGGAACTGGAAGATGCATTCAGTATCTCCAAGGCACTGATGATGAAGCCTTACCTCCACTGAAGTCAGTAGTAAATGGGATTTCAGAACCAAGCATTTCTTGCATCACCACAAAGTTTGATCGTGTTATATTTCCCAGAACTTATGTATATTCTCTAGTGTCCCTTACTGGAAGATCCAAAATGAGTTGACTGTCCCCCTTTCAGTGACTGGATTCTTAAAAAACCTTAATTTCCCATACACGGTTTATAGCTTAAAAAATTGAATGAGATCGCCACTCCTTTCATTGGGTGTTAAAGTGCCTTAATAAAACTGAGATTTTGATCAGAAATCCACCAGTGATTAGAAAATGTGAATCTTAAAGTACACTGGCCACAGAGTATGCAGGGTCATGAAAATATACATTCAGGCATTTTTCCCCCCAAGGTTTTAGCTCATCTTTTACTTGTAAGACTTTTTCCTGTTGTCACATTGTGATTCACGGTGTAAGATGATCTATCCTTAGCTGTGTTTGCAACCTATCCAAATTGAATACCATCTACAAATTTCATTAGGGGGCTGTTTACTGTCTTTCAAATCACTAATTGTGAAGTTAAATAAGACCARACTCCAGAAGTTAAGTAAGACCAGTTAAATAAGACAGAGGCTCATGATATCTTCCAAGGCCCCTACATTGTCACTATCATTTATTTACAGTTTGGGCCAGTTGTCAGCAGTAACATTGACATGAGGGAAGCATGGCCTGGCCCTATATTTTATAGCCTTGATTTGTCATCTCTAATTGTAATGTGCTTTATGGCCATTTAAGCACAGAAACCCAGTGCTTAGCAACAATTTCCAGTTCAAGCAGGTCTTTGTAAGAGATTAATTGGCAACAAATTAAGTAATGRTGCTGTTCATTTCTCTTTGATTAGTGAGAACTCAAGATACATTTTGCCCTGAAGGTGGAGTCTGCAAGCACGGATTCCTCATCAAATCACCACCTCTTCAACTTTTCAGCTCACAGGTATACTAGCACAGATTAGTCATATTCCAGCAATCCCTCAACAAGCATCTGTTRTTTCTGCTATCCTGAATTTTAATGAGAGACAAATTACTTTCTCTTCGGCAGAATTCCTGGAAAAGGCGTTTTTTCATCCTGTCCAAATCCAGCAAGGRCAATTACATCCTGAAGTATCTAAAAGGCCAGAACATAAAAGGCTCCATAGCTGCTGATCAGTATGTAACTAAAATGCATCACCCTTTTATTTAAAGTCGTGCATCAGCACTCTTAAATGGCCATTGATTGTACAGACACTTGTTCCTGATTGAGGTTCTTGATCCAAATCCCGATGAAGTCCAGAAAAGACTTGGGCTTTTGTAGGCTTTGGGTGCAACTTACATGTATGATATATGTAGAAGTATGTAGTGGTTTAACCTGGCAGGCAGCGAAACGCCACACAGCCGCTCGCTCACTCTCCCCCGCCCCCGCAGCGGGACRGGGAGAGAATTGAAAAAAAAAATAATTCACGGATTGAGATAAAGACAGTTTAAYAGAACAGAAAAGAAAAGGAATAATAATAATGGTAATAATATATTAATAATACAATATATGAAATGAGTGATGCACAATGCAATTGCTCACCACCCGCCGAGACAATARCCRAAGCGATCGCCCCTTCCGGGACCCCTTCCCCCCTCATTCATATACTGGGCATGACGTCACATGGTATGGAATACCCCGTTGGCCAGCTGGGCTGGCTGTCCCGGCTCTGCTCCCTCCCAGCCTCTTGTGCGCTTGGTAGAGCATGGGACAATGAGAAGTCCTTGAAAAGTAGATTACCTAGCAACAACTAACAACATCAGTGTGTTATCAACATTCTTCTTACACTAAATCCAAAACATAGCACTAGGAAGAAATTTAACTCTATCCTAGCCAAAACCAGGACAAAGTAAAAATCCTAAATTGCTTTGATGAAATTTGATACATTTATGTGAGTGAGTGTGGTGACGTGGTATCTGCAAACCAGACGTCTTGGCTCCATGATCCCAAAGGCTGTATTCCTCTAGTAGAATATATTTTACCCCCTATGAGGACAGTGCTATGCATTGACTCACATGCGAGTAAGGATGGGCTATGCCACTCTTAACTGTGGCACACAACCTTTCCCACCTTACAGCTTTACAAAGTGCTTTGCATGTTGTACAGAGGTCTCCTGGCTTTCAYGTAGCCCTTTGGGCTGATGCTGGCTGCCCCACTGCCTCTTAACTCCATGGAGAAATTGCTCTGCTTGGCTCGTTTGGTTTGGACATTTCATTCCTCTCAGCACAGTACCCACTGCTCAAGGCTGGGTGTCATTTGCTTTGTACTAGCAYCCTTTACCATGTCACATGTGGTATGAGATATATAGAAGGGAAACAGGAAATGTAAAGGGAAATGTAAAGATTTTACCAGTCGGACCTGGAGCTTAATACTCCGGGCGGATGGAATTGTTAGACATGGAGGTCACTGGATGCACATTGCTGTTGTGCTTCTTCCATTAAAAGCGTTTACATTGTGAAGCTTTTGAAAAAATTCCAGCTTGCTCAGTGGTATGTGGATACATTATTACCATCGTTGTTGTTACTATTTTTACTAATTTAACTTCTTGGAAGTTAATGGAAATAGTGCTTCTATCTAAGTATCCATTAAGAGTACTTCTTATGGATACTATACTTAATGGATACTATTCYTCTTCCCCTCCATTAAAACACTGTTAATATACAATTAGTTCCAAATCAAATGTATTGTTCCGTAGTGGTTCAAAAACATCTGCCAGGAATTTTTTTTTACTATCCTTTATTTTCAAGATTCTGTGTTAGACCAACAGCCCCTTTTTTCAGAAATAAGGATCCAAAATCTAGACACAAGTCTTTGCAAAAATTGATGTTATTTTTTTTCTTGGAAGTTTTCTTCATTGAAAGACCATCTGTTTTGAATGTGTGTGCTTATTTTCTTGAGAATTTTTTCTATGGAAAAATGTTTACCTTTTCCCATGCAGATCTCATCATATTATGCTGTGCATAGGGTAAGCACATACACACACATATGTACGTCTGTGTGTATGTTTGTATGTATGTATGTGTAGTTGTATAGGATGTTTCTTATGGTTATCTTAACAGAATCATGAATATCGAAGTTGGCATAAGCAATTCTGAAAYTATGGAAATGGTGAGAAAGATGTTCAAATGCCTTCCTGAACAGGTGATGTCCATCAGTACTGGAAACAGATGTTACTACCTCATTGGGAGCAGCAGGTAGGCATAGAAAGATGTGCAAATGCGATATGACGTTACAGTTAAGCTAATGTAAYGCTAAGCCGCTGCCCCAAGGCAAGGTCCTACTGCTCCACAGCCTCTCCCATCCCTTCCTGCGTCTCAGCTACTGATGGCACAGCTCCGGGATGAAACRATTCAGCTGGTTGATCCAATGGAAAACTGTTCTTTTCTATGTCGGTTTTTCCCCCCGTGGCCGGGTTAATTTTTTGCTGGTTCAGACAGGTGAGCTAACCTTCCCTGCAGCCGCACTGTTACAAAGTCCAACATGTGAAAGTAGAGAGAGCACGCGGCTGGGAGCGGGGATGGCAGCAGCAGTACATCAGTGTGGYGGTGCCACGTCAAACTGTACCGGTTAAGGGTCAAGGARGAGCAGAGAGCTTTGTCTTCTCACYCAGCGGCTCCTGGGAGTTAGGAAAGCTTCTGCTCCTTGTGGATAAATCGCAGGAAATAATCTTGCCCTGGAAAGTAGGTTGTTAATCAAGGGAAGCAGATTAAAGGGGAAAATTCCCCTGAGGGAAAACAGATCCCAAAAGGAATGACTGGGGCCTTTACTGCAGGAGGGTGGTGTGCTCCCTGCTCTCACGGGCTGCAATCCAGTCCTCAGCAAGGGCAGAAACTGCTGCTGTCTAGGTGATCAGCCAAAGCTGGGTTAGGTGAGGGAGGACATTTGGCACAGTGCTCCTCTGCTGCTTTCCAGCTTCTCCTCTTCAGTTTCCTAGCCACCAGCGTGTCGAGGGGGTTTCTGCCTTTATGCAGAAGAGCAGCTGATGTGTGAAAGGCTGATAAGCGCAGAAGAAAAACACATACCTGTGTGTTACTTGAGCGTGCCACCCCACGCCTTCCCCCAGGGCACTGCTCCCRCAGAGCATGCTCGGTGGGAAGCGTTCCAGAATTAATCCAACTAAATCCACCGCAAGCATGAAACTGGGCTTCAGGGGTCCTTTCATGGCCTGTTTCTCATCCTGCTCTCCCAAATGCATTCCCAAGCCTTGTTAGCTGCCTTTATGGCAGGACTCGGCAGAGCAGCATTACAGACAGAAAATAAAGCAGAAAGCACCGTCCCACCTCTCCGTCTATCTCTCTCTCCACGTTTCTTGCACAGGCACACACAGCCCCCCACCCCCACATACCTTTTAGCTCCCAGTCCTGGGCAGCACTTCTCCAAGGTCAAACTTTGCTATCTGGCTATGGCCACCCCAGCACTCTCTCTTCAAAGGAAGGTGCAGATTTTCCCAGTGGATTTCAGGAAGCATTATTGTGGGCCCCATAGGAAGAAGTGGGTAGGCAAATGGGTTTTCCTTGTGTTTTACCTGTGAGTATGTTTTCACTTCTGCTATTCTAACCTACAGGCAGGAAATAGAGGACTGGGTCACTGTGATATCTTCAGTCTGCAGGGAGGCCAAAAGAGATGGATGCTCCCCTCAGGTGACACGTTACTGCACTTGATTTTAGAACGAAAGAAGTTTGTAATTTCATTAGAAACCTGTGCAAAAGAATTTTCCTGATTTTGGCCTTGCAAGTTGGCTTTTGCCTTGGTTAATCAGAACTTCATTTTCCATATAAATCCTGTACCCTGGCTTTATGCATTAAGCAGGCATTGCGCAGTCTGTCTGCGCTAGGATTGATTTTTCGTTGAAGGAATCTCTTTGAAGAGTAAGCCACATGGAAATTAGGAGACGATTGACATTCTGCTGCAATGAATTGCACCTTTGATGCGTCAGAATGAAAACTTGCATGTGTTTTTTCGTTATATTTACATGCTGTTTTACAAACTGATCCACATCTAGTCAGTCAATGTAGGAGCAGCTGGAAGCTCTGTTAGTTCAAGCTCAGGCCCAAATTTCTGCACCTTGTCAGCCAGCCAGGCCTGCTAGTTCAGACGCAGCACTAAGCTACTTACATCCCTACAGCTTCCACTCAGCTCAAAATGCGAGCAGGGCAAATTTATATCCACCTGAAAAATGCCATGTAGACAACCTGTCTGACCCATTAGAAGTAAAATTTGGACTAGTGGGATGCATTGGTACATTGTAGTGCATGCCCAGCAGGTGCTTGTCTTCTTACACCGCTGTCGTCTTATTTCTAGAACCAAGATCTTCCAAATYCAGACTTCAGAAGCCGGCCCTTCTCTTTGCCACCATCCTTGAATTCTGTAGACACAACTAGTTTCCCGGAAAGGCAAACCTGCCAGAAGGTAAACAGATTAGGCATCCTTAATAATGAGTTTGCTCCTAGGGGTGACTGTGAAATTTGGCTTGTATAGTTGCTTTTTTCCATCAAAAGTTCTTCAGAGCTTGTGCAATGGGTGTCTGGGTGATCTGTTCTGCTCTCTGGTGGGGTTCCTGAGTAGGACTTGGATCATAACATCAGAGAGTCCCCACAAAGGAAAGACATTTGAGGAAAGTCTGCATGTAAGTAAAGGCAGGTGTTGATGGCAATGAGAAACGATATTCATTGACTGGCAAAGATTAGGGGGCATAAAATAAGCCCCTGCAGATTCACTTTGACATGCCTTGCCAAAGCCATGTGATGATTGTTTTGACAGCTGCCTCCCACATTCCTCCTGTTTTGTGACTGTGCTTTTCTTTGTCTCTCTCTTCAGGCTGTAAAGCCTAAAGGGGGGTTCAGGTCTAGTTCCTCTGTGCCTTCCAGATCTTCCCCCTCAATATTTAAATAGAAAGGAAGGAGAGCATTGCTGCTGTCCCAGAGCAATTGCAGTCCCCATCCCCTGGTGACAGGCTGAATAGCAGCCAAGGGAGTGTTAGTTTTCTCTAGTCACAAAGGTGTGTGCAAATGGCAAGCTGAATGCAGGTGATGCACCTTTAGGAGGAATCAACTTTTTCCTTTTGTATACAGGAGGATGGTCCCTCAGAAGACAAGAACAGGCCTAATTCAGATCCTGGCCCTCATCAGGCTCGGTGTGACTCACCAAGAGGAGTTTTTCCAAGCCTGGTGAGCAGAACAATCAAACTGCTCTTGACTTGTTCAGTCTGCAGAAGTGACTATTGGCTCTTATCTCACCTTAGTATCTCTAACTATAGATTATTCACCTACTTTCCCAGCACCCTGAGTTGGTTTTCACTATGAAAGTTTCCTAAATGTACTTAGTCTGTTGTCTTGTTTAGCACTGAAAATAACCTTCTAAAAACTTGCTTGAAATACTCTTTGTTTACTTTGCTTCTTAGAGGCAACTTCTCAGAGTTTCTGTGCAGCAATTGCAACTTGTAGCAGCTCTCATAAAGTTCAAGAAAACTCTGCAGTTGCACTGCTTGAGGATTTGCTCCTCCCATCACATTTCTCAGCTGTGCCACATTCTTCCTAWATGATTTCTTTCTGCAGTCTCTGCCAGTAGCAATTGAATCAATGTAATTGAACTACAGAACAACGGCTTGTTAAATTGAGGCACACCTCAGGGCTGACCTTCTATCAGCATAAATATGACTTCAAGTAATTTAAGTTCCATATCTGGCAGGAATGATTTAAAAAGATGCAATGATGAATGTTATTATGTATTATTGGCTAAGTGTTCTGACCTGTGTTCCCTGCAGCAGTTTCAGATAGTTTTCACCCATCCTCTGCCCAGGATTACTGCCTTTGCAGCAGAGTCAACAGAACAGMAAGCAAAACCAAGGCTCTACCACACCAGTACGCAGTTTGGCAGCTGAGTTTAAACCCATCTTTATTAGCATTGGACTGTGATCTGGAGTGGCTGAGATACAGGGAAAAGAATCTGTTCTGCTGTCATAGCTAACAGGGTGGTAAATCACGTGCTGCAGTCACCATACATGTATATAGGCTGGCAGCAAGTATGATGTAATACAGCTAAATTTAGTGGAAAGTAGTGAAAAAACATTGCAATGCCATGGGCAGTTAGCACAGCTCAGCTGATGCACAGTACTTTATGAAGTTGCCATAAAGTGGCACTCAGTTGTGAGTCTGACCTTTGAAATACATTGAGTTAACYCTCACTCTGATTTTAACTAGTGCTGCTAGTCTGCATGCATACCAAGGCGCTCTTTCTGTCTCTTTCTTACACAAGCCTTTTTTGTCTCATTCATTAATTCTTCTCATACTTACGATGCCTCAGAGAGCACATATTATATGCAGCTGTTCAGACTAGGACAGACTGACCGTGGGGGTTAAAAGATAAGGAATTTGGATTTTACCTTTTTAGCCTGAAGCAGAGGGAATAGCAGGAAGCTCGTATTTCTGTTTCAGCATGTGTGAAAATAAATAACGTTGCCATAGAGCTAACAAGAAACAAAAATGTTTGTTCATTCAATAAAAATATTTCACTTGCCTCGTAAGTTYAGCATCTGCTAACATCTCCAGATCTATTCTCTGCTCAGTGATGTCTAGACAGCTGACTCCAGATTAATCCCTTGTATTTACTTCCTGTTAGAAGTATGAGTCCATATTTCTAGTATCTGATTCATTTTGCTTTTTATTGGCAGTTCCCTCATCCAGGCCCAGATCTTGAAAACTCTTCCGTTGGTAGCCGTTACTCATGCAAACAGGCCTATCAATGTCAGTTGAGTCTAGCCACGCAGGCAGGGACCCTGGAGAGGTCTGGGGACCCAGCTCCCTTTCAGCCCAYGTTTTGGAGCTACCAAACCACATCTGCCTCAGCAATTCAGTACCAGCTATTTTGACACACAGCTTTCAATACCTGAAATACATCAAAAGAAGGAGCCCTGACTTACATCACCCCATACTGCTCATTACTGTATTGCAGACACCTAGGCGTCCTTGTCAGGAGTCTGGCTTCAATATCTGTTAGATACACCTAATTTTTTTGAAAGAGAAGTTTCTCTGTCCAAGGGCAACACATAAATTTCCCTGAGGAGCCTATAACTAACAATTACTCAGTTGTTCTCCAGGTATCATTTCCATCTTGTTCTACAGCAAATTTTCTCCATAATCTCTTTCTCTCTAATGTAAATCCACACCATGGTTCAACAGAGGCTTAAAGAACTCATTTAGCTGTACATCTGAGAATAGTTACACACTGAAGTTAACTGCACTGCTCTGGTTGTAAAGCACCTGGAGGAACAGAGGTGTCGGCAAAATGCTTTAGGGAAACGCAGTGCTGCAGTGTAACCTTCTCCTTCCCATTGTCCCCATAATCTGCAATGGTGCCAAGGAGAAACACTGTCTTTGGCAAAAGGTAGCCACTGTCAGTGACTGAAGGCTCAGTTTGGGAAGCTGATGAGTGCCATCTGCTCTCTGAGATTTCCTAGGAGATGGAGGATCTCAAGACTTCATAAAATCACCTCCTCTTCCCCCTTTTCCCCAAGTGCTTACCTGTTTGATTGATCCAAAGCCCCTGAAAAGTCACTAGGAAACTCTTTCGTGACTTTAGATCATGACCACAGAGCCGGTCTTGTTCCTGCTGGGGTTTTGTTATGCACTTCTTGAAGGACCATTTGTAGGTTTGTTCTGACTCCTACAGCATGGGTTGCTTTTTATGTAATTTATACCAAGGAACAAAAATATATTCATCACTTTTAATTTCTATTCAATGCCAGCTTCTTCTCTTTATATGTAAAAGAGTAATTAGTTTAATTTACCTTGAAAACAGTAATATATTCTGTGGCATATTTAGCAWTTATTAAAATGATCACCATGGAAACCAAGGATGTAAGTGGAGAGATAAAAAACGTTTGCATCACAAACATGGCATGGGGAATTGTATTGGGAGGCAGCTAAATACTCATTACCATACTCTTCAACAAGGAGACATAAAAATAAATAATTTATCGTTGTGACTTAGAAAGATAAACTTAGTGGAGGGATTAATTTCTCCTTGACTTACCAAATTGATGCAAACTTAGTATTTCAGGTATTTATGAAAGCAGAATATCACTCAGGACACAAAGGATTCAATGTCAGATCTCCAGCCCTCGGGGGTATGTTCTAGTTCGTGGAGAAGTATGAGTTAATAGACTTCTCATTAGTCAGGGAAATCCCAAATTCATTCTTTASTTGATAGCAGTTAAAAGGTGCTTAAAAAGGATAAATATCTCCAGATCCACTTGTAGATTTCCTACATTTTTTTTTCCTAGTGTAAGGACTTTAGAACTGAATGCAAATAAAAAATCTTTTGCACACAAGTGACCCTAAATGCATGCAGATTCATACATGAAGTGTTTAACCCACTTGATTTTTAAACAAAATAACAGGTTGTGAGCATGCAGTCAATTGCAACTGCCTGGTTACCCCAAATCCATCTATGAGAAGTACTAATACCAGTGGCCAGTTTTGTCCGTGTACACTGGATCTCAGAAGTGTGAGTAGGAGCACAACTACAGAAAGCTTGTTCCTAGAACAGACCGGCTCTGAGCATGTCTCACTTCAAGGAGAAACATATCTTCCCATGTTTTCTGTGGATATTTGCTGGTTCTATTACTTCTCCATGTAAGTGGAAAAATACATGTTAAACAATTTGTATAACTGAACCTGTTAAATACAAAACCATTCTTTTAACAGGACAAAAATCTGGAAAAGAGTGAGGAAAATCTGCTGTCGTCGGATACAGATGAAGACATCAAGGACAAAGACTATTACCAAACTCCCAGCAATATTTTAGCAAAGGTAGTTTATCAGTTGTGAGTTCTGCTGGTTTGTTAATAGCTCCAAGGAGACAGGAGACATTTAATGAGCCAAAGAGGAACTGGTTTGAGGAACCGCTGGTACCTTGCAAAAGAAATACGTAGATAAAGCAGTAGGTAATAGAGCTTTCATTTGTACAAGAAAAAATACACTAGACTCATTTAAAGGATCTTTCTGGTAGAAAGTGGCGTTTTGACAAAAACATTGCTGATTTTGTTGAAATTCCTCAAATTGAGAGGTTCATTGTAAATGGCTTTTGCCTATTGTATCACAGGTTTTGGTTTTTTTTTTTCAAAAGTGAAAACTTCATTTAGGAAATGTAGCTGTATATTATTTTTTTATATTTTAAAATCTGATTCTGTAGAAGCATCAGTAAGCTGCATAAAATGAAGCCGTACTTTAAAAACGCTATGAAACACTTTGGTATCTACATTTCACTGTGAAACAAGGGAGCAGGAGGAATCATACTGGTAATTTTAAACAAATTTTGGCACCTAATTTGGGAGGCTAATTTCTTTAGGCTTCCCATGTAGTTCATGGTCAGGAGAAGCTAAGTGGTCAGTCTTCTGCAGAAGTCACAACCTCTCTCCAAAGACTGTACAGCTTACTGAAGGACATTAACAATATGATTTTGTCATATAATCTAAGTGCTTTAAGTTAAGCACACCCAAAGTGCAGGACTCTCTTTTCAACCTGCTGAAATTAAAACGTAACAAAATTTTTGTGATAGTACTTTAGAATATAGCTGGTTATGTCCCAGCCTGAAAGGAAARCAAATGGTAGTGTCAATAATACCAGATAGCATTAACTTCTAAGTTTCAACCACCTTTCTAGCTGTGGTTTCTGGGAAATGACTTATTTGGGGAAAGTCAAGCTATATTAGCCAATGTGTTTAAACAGCATGAGCACTGAACAAAATAAGGAAATTAAGAAGATTTTTTCTGTAGGCAGAACAAGGATATTTACGTCTTACATTGTTATGTCTTTCCAAYAGTGCACTACTGAAGTATCAAAGCCTGACCCTACGGCTGAGTCTGATGTCCCTGTGCAAGAGAAGCCAGTGCAGAAGAACCCAGTAAAGGAGAACATTTATATGTCAATGAAATCACTGTAAGTAACAACTTCATTAATATTTTGCAAATTAAAAGTGACATGGTGGTAAAGATAGAGCTGTCATTTGTGGTATTTACAGAACAATATCTAGAGGCTGCATCTTGTCTGAATGAGTCCTTCTTTGGCCTTCAAGTTCAGAACTTGTGGGAATATCAGAGTCAAAGTCAAACTCATCAACATGAAATTTAAACTCACATTGCAAACTCATGCATTTAGASAGGTTCTGACTATAGGATGCAGCACTTTTTGTTGACTCAAACTTTTTCTAGGTTTTCATGATGTAACAGCCCACCACTTTACTCAGATACTGCAGCTAAGCTCCAGCAACCTTTCAGACAGGTACTCTCCAAAGCAGGCAGCATTATCTAGTGGTTAAAAGAGAAAGGTAGACATGGGGCATTAGCTCCCGGCTTTTTCAGTAAGAAGTTATGTGATCCTGAGTAGGTCGTCCCCTTCCTTCCATTTTCGCATCCAAAGAACGGGTCTGATGCTGTGTACTTTGAAGGTACAGTGTTTGGCATGTCACAAAGAAAGACCTGAACTTCGTGTCACAGTTGTAGTGGCACATGGAAATTTTACAATCTCCACRATATAGCACAGTATACTGAAGAGAAGTGTGCCTACATGGTAAACCCATACCTCCTGCACCAGAGGACTGGTTATTAGCTATTAGCTATGGCCTGCCACCTAGAGACAGTCAAGTCATATGCCACACTGTGGGAGGCAATTGGAAGTGCAGACCCACAAACCAGTTTATTCCAATAGACTTATTCAAGCTCATCTATGTCTTTGAGAGCCCCTGGAGAGAATTACTATAGAAACCTTACCAGTCTATGCCATCTGAATTAAAATATACTAAGAGCAGCTTTTGCTACTAACCCCACTCTTGTTTGGGGTGTGGAGGGGAATTGGGTCCAGGCATTATAAGGCTCATCAAATAAATCTAAAAAGCATTCAAGCACATCTGAATTATTGTATCTCCCAGGGGATAGCATTACATCCCTGCAGAAGCCAGTACAGCCAACAATCTGTACTCAGTTTCTTTGTCAAGGCCTGTTGTTAACTGGAATGTTTTCAGGGTTTATAAATAGTCTATAAATACTAAAAAGGTTTATTTTGGGATTTATGGCCCATTTTTAGAAGTTATTTTACTTAGCTGTAATTTTGTTCACTGGATATTCTACAAGAACTTGTTATTCTTTGCTTCACTGGTGGCTGTTTGATCCAGCTTCAAACATGGCAAGAGTACCTGGAATGGCCAAACCAGTTCATTTTTTATCACCATTCCTCTTCAGTAGGTTGCTGGATGAGAGTTGCCAGCTCACGTGCAGACGTGATGGGCTCCTGTCTCCTCCCAAATGCCAAGACAATGGTGCATGTCAAAGAGACTTGGAAGCAAACAGAGACATAAAACTCCCAGAAAGCAGCACCAGCCAACAGACAACCCTTCAGAGAAGGCAAAATTTGTTACCACTTTCAGTGGTTCAGTTGTCTATACTGCTCAGGTAAGTGTCTTCTCCATTTTCATTTCAGTTGAGGTACTGGTAGAGCGTGCCTGGTCTCTGATGTTTTCTCTCACAGTCAAGTTACAGATGAGACCCAGCTGCAGAAGTTGGATATTTTCATCCCCCTGGCTGATATTAACAGTTACCTAAAACTTACTGAAGCAGCAGGACAAATATGGTAAGTTCTGGATGTCTTGTGATGGTGCCTGTCAGATGTGAATGGGAGACAATCAGTGTAGGTACAGAAGTGCACAACTGTACACATCCATGTACGCTTTTGGCAGTGCAGAACAGGGCAAGGTCAGTGTGTGCTGGTACTTCAGTGATTCCTTTCTGCTTTTTCTAACTCTTCATGTACTTGAGTTTCTATTTCAACTGCTGTTGAAAAGGGCTATATAGAATTGAGATATCTTAGCATGCRGTGTAATAATTCACGATGAAGTCCCATCCCAAAAGCTATTCTTCTAATGTTGGTGTGAAATCAGCTAATTACTGCCAGTCGGTTTTACCTCTGATTTGGTGAACCACAATGATGGCATGTCTCAGAGATGTAGTGAGGGGATATATCTTGTGATACGGTAAATGGGGCCTTTCAACCAAAAATCTTGCAGGCTTTAGTATAGGTGGCTAATAACCCTTTRTTATTGATGATAAAGCCAAAAATTAGGAAGCACATACAAGGGATAGACTTCAAGTCCCATTTATTTGAGTTCTGTACCCCCTTGTGTACACTTAAGTCTTATGAAGAAAAAGGGGATTTGTGGAAAGAGGTGACAGTCTTTTGGAAAGCCATAAAACCTGTCACTGGAAYGGGTGACAACATGGAACCTATGGGCACAGAGGGAACCATTTCCAGACCTAGTAAATTCAGTGATTCACTCTCTTTCATCAAATCCTTTCTTATCTTTTTTTCCYTTTAATCTGTTAGCCTGTGTCCCTCATATTATTGACCTACATCACATCATTTTGTAATTTAATTAGTAGCACATGCAAAGCGTTCTGAGACTCTCTAGTTAAGTGTGAGCTGTAAGTGAAAACTTAAATTATGTTACATAAATCAAGCTGACTTGAGTTGGATGCCAGCATAAAATTATGCTCAAATTAATCCCAGCACTGGTTCAGTGGTAGGAATGAGTGCTAGACAGAGATTTTCACAAGTAGGTGTTGTGGGCTAGAGCACATACATCTTCTTAGTAGTCCCGTTGGAAATTAGTGCTCTCCCTAGACCTTCACTATCAATGACTAGGATGAAGAGGGAGCAGAAAAAACATTCAGTGCATACTCCTGTGCTACCTGTTGACCTTTCACTGCCACACAGCACTGACACTGCCTTCTGCTGTTGCTCTCATATTCACGCCGATTAGGGGCACTGTGCACAGCAAGTCACTCTGTCGCACTGTCAGCAAGAAGAAAAAATACCATTGTGAAAGAAACTGGAAGTGGGACCCCATCTCAATAATTGGATCTACACCTAAATTTACAGAGCTTTCTCAGTGGAAATTCATATTGAAAGAATTTGGGACAGAGCACTAGGTCGGACTGTCAGGTCAGCTAATTCTAAATAGCTTGTCATCACGGAGAGTCCATCAGAGACCAGCAGGAAAGAGATACTGGAATTTCCATAAGGGTCCCATCAGGACAGCAATGGATCTCTGATCCTTGCAGTTATATCTTAGATAAAACACATGATGATAAGTTTTAATTCCATTCTTTTGGGATGACTTTGGAAATCRTCTGAGTCAAACATAGGGCTAAAATATCTGCAGCAGCGTACATGTACCTGCAATGAGTCTGGCTGACTGCTTTTGAACTGGAATCCCCAGCTCTCACTGGTGACCTTGCTAGCACCAGTCTCACTTGTTAACAGGCTGCAATGTCAGTGTCATGTGCGCTTTTAGGAGGACCCGTTGGGATGGATGAGGCAGCTTGTTTTCAGCTAGAACCAGATCAAAAAGTTGCAAAGTCATTCAACCTGTGTGTTATTTCCAGAGGGCATAAATGCAATCCTGTTCAGCCATTGCCATTCTGTTAGCAGTAACTGGATATCCCGTATGCTTCCTTTATTGTTTGTCCTCCACATACCGTAGTGTCTCACACTGGACTGGTCCTTGCCGACTGGGATGTTTGTTTAACCACGGAGACCATATAGTGGCTGTGAATGACCTGCAACCCCAGGATGTGGAGGAGGCTTACTTCTTCATCAGCAGATCCACAAGAAAGGAGGTAAGCTTGACTGACCTGAAGGTGATGATAGTCAAATGAATCAAGCCAAATGAGAAAGCAAGTTGCTTTTTGCGTTTCAAGTGGCTTCATTCAAACCAATTTACTCTGTTTTGAATTTGGCATGAATAACTTCAGTACCAAATGGCTCCTCAGCATCATTCTGATGTAGCATCTCTTATTCCTGAGCTATYTGGGGAATGCAAGGTCAGCACTGCTGTGTTTAAGGACTTGATCTCAAGGAGTCTGAGCAACCCCAAGAGATACTATTGGGCAATCATAAATTAGAGTTACTTGGTACTTTTTGGCTAAGGCCCGTGAATTGCAAACTTTGGGAAATAAACAATTGCCTCCAGTGGATGTGTGGTTGCTTATAGTGGTTTTAGGTATTGAGGGCAGAGCCCTAGATACCTACCTCCTATTGGTTATCAAGCACTACATCTCCTTGTGTGATACCTTTTTTTTGTGAAGAAYGTGGGAGATTTCTAAGTGGTACCTTAACACCACTGTGATCTGCTACGTATTGATGTCTATGTTTCTCTCAGATGGACTCATATTCAGTATCCAGGTTCTCTGACCCATATCTGAACACGTTCATATTTGAATTTTGCTGAGAAAGTTGAGGTCATCAGATGCTGTTGCCGTCTAAAGAAAAGAAAGCCAGTATCAGCAAGAAAAAAATACTCATCTCTCTTAACAGGGTATTTTTATTTAGCTAGTTAAAATACAAGTCAGATGATAGTAGCACAAATGTTGAACAGATATAACAAGCTATAAAAGTTTCTTTTATTGTTTCTTCTTTTTTAAGGTGAAACTTACTGTATGTAGGATTCCACATTCAGATATCTTCCATGTTAAAGGCTGCTCATGTTCCTGAAAAAAGACCTCAGTGATTAAGTAAGTGCCAAAGTTCAAGGGAAAAGATCAGGAAGAAGAATGTGATGTATAGTGTATGGAGGTAATCTTTATCTTCTAGAGCTGCCAGACGTCTTTTGTTGCTGAAGTACAAAGAATAGAGAACGTGGATTTCATTTTCATTTTATGTCCTAATAACTTGTTTTGTTGACATGAATGGCATGTGTTTGGCTTATATTTCATGTTGGCATGTATTTCAATTGCATGAAAAAAACTGAGTGTCAAATCATTTATGAAACCTTTGCACTGTGTATACTTTGTACTTCAGTAGAAAGTACTGGTTCACGCCTCTGCTCGCCTCTTTACACTGAGTTACATTGATTTATACTGAACTCCTAATCAGTTAGGGGTGTGGAAACAACCTACATTTGGAACAAAACCATGTTTTCCCTTGTTTCCCCTTAGCTACAGAAAGGCAAAGGCAAGCTGAGAGCTGTAGTTGGAAGGAAGGCTGGTAAATAAAGCGTTGTGTAGTGATTCAGTGGGGCCTCCTTTTGTGTTATGCCCCTCTTATATTACAGTCACAAAAATACATTCAAGGGATGACAGGAAAAAGCTGGCTGGAGAAAAGGAATGTGTCTGGAGCACCTTTGGGTTCACTGGCAGCCAAAATAAGCTCAAAGTGAAGAATGAATGAATGGATTTGGGAGAGAGGAGGGCTGGCCTGCTCTGTGAAAGTGTTACTGGTAAAGACAGCTGGGAAAACCAGAGAGAGAAATTATGTATACGAAGGCACGTGCACTCAGCCCAATGCAAACAGAGTTCACTGAAAGAGTTTTGATGCTACTAAGTACTACCGTAGGGATGTCACYGGTACTGCAGCATTTCCAGAGCAAGTGCTCATTTTTTCCCCAAACAAGGACATTTCCTGTAAATATTTATTCGTGAATTTGTCTTATTTCCATTGCTATCATAGAAACATGACTGATTTTCAGCTAATATCACACCAAAAGGTGTTGGTGCTTGATATGGAACTGCCTGCAGGGGTGCCTTTAGTGGATGCCAAAAGGGAGCTTTGTCCTGGACTACAGTGACCTCTGTTGCTTACAGAAACATGGTGTGCTATGATGTGTATGCAGAACACGTACCTATTCTCTATATGGATATGTACACATTTGTATATACGTGTTTGTGTGCGGGTGTATTTACATAAATATATATATTGCTGTAAGGTAGATTGTATTAATATACAATGATGTGGCAGCAAACCGAATCACTGTTTTTGAGTACAGATAATATTATCTTGCCAGACACAACCAAAATAACCACTGGGTTTAGCAGGCATAGGATTATTGATATTAAGAGATTTATATAAGCTTTGCTTAAGGTGGATTTGGCCCAAAGGAGGTATTTGTCCAGCTTCCAGTTGAATTAGGCCAAGCCAACTACTACAGTAAGAAACTACACTCACTAAAATCAGCGTTGGTGCCACTTACTCCAGTAGTAAATTTGACAAATGTGCTTTGTATACTTCCTTTAAAGTYCAGTCTGGACTTTTTAAAAAATCGTTACAAAATTTTATTTAGCCAAAGGTGAAGCACCGGTTACTCAAAATGAACAAACACAAATATGTATACAATCTGTTCAGATTCAGCTTCTATTCAAAAGATTAATTTCCAGGCGGAATGTTTCCACCGCCTCTCTCTTCTGCTTTTGAGAAACGAGTGTTTGGGACATGCTTATTTCTCAAGGTGGGAAAGGATCACTGTTTGATATTTCTGTTTCAGTGGTGTTCAAAGGCCTGTTTGTGCTGAATTCTGCATAAAGACAGAGTGAAACCCCAGTTCTGGAACTACAGAGGCTGAAAATGGAAGAAAAGACGTTCCTTGGGAGCTCTTCTCTAAAGCTGCTATGGGACTCCTTTGCTCTGCACTGCCTCTTTGGGCACAACAAATCCATTTCTGCCTAAGGAGTCTCTGAGGGGTGGGGTGGCCAGCCATTACCRTACAGGGCTCCTTCCAGCTCTGTAACCGTGTCAGCCTGCTAGGACAGGCCTCTAGGCCTGAATCCTAAAATCACAGGTCATCTRGTTCGAGGGTATCCACTGAGGATTCACCCTCGACCTTTCCTGCCAAAAGTTTGCCTAAGTTCTTCTTCTGAAYTTAAGAAAAGGGAAGTCCAAACCTTCCTGTGTTGTTCCAAGACTCATCTCTCTGTATAATTAGGAAGTTTTTTTTCTAATATTTATCCTAGATGATCGTTTTAGAMAATGAACCTGATTTTTTTCTTGCCCTATTTTCAGTGGGCATGAGGAATGCTTGATTTCCACTGTCTCCAGAGAAATCTTCATTCTGGAAGGTGTTTTTTCTGCCTGTTCTCCCTCCTCTTGTTTTTAGACCAAACATCCTGCATTCTTTCAACATTTTTTCAAACATTTCCTGAAAGTGGTCATATGTCACTGAACTGCGAGACAAATACCTCGTGTTTCCAGTTATGGGTGAACAAAGGAGGTGAGACAGCCGTAAAGCAATTTCCTGGAACGTCGTAGAGAAACATTTCCAAAAAGAGGTGAACTAGCAAAGAAGCTGTGAACCGTACGTGGTGGTGGGAGGAGARCCACCACCGTGGAACCTGCACGTGGCCTTGCTGCTGAAGCAGACATTGCGCAATGCACGCTGCACCTCTCGGCCATGGAAGAAATTTACTTTTGGATGACAATAGGATGTACAGGATAATTCCAGAATATTTCAGAAAACTAGGGGATTAATTCTCTACGTCAGTAAACAGTTACTGATGTGTTACCCCATAACTGATCATTATGTCAGTTTGCACAACGATAAATGCAGATAATTAATGTCACATACTGGCTGATTCATAACACTTACAGAGATACAATATGGAATTGACATCGGTACAGTAAATTCTGGTAGGGTGTGTGAAGTTGTCTGCCCACATATGATTAATAAATGTGTTAACACTTTACAACACATTGTGTTCTGCAAATACCTCACTTTCTTCTGATACAGCCCCTCCTTGTCCTCCAAAGATTACCTGTAACTTCCTAAAAACCTGCAGCTGAGTCACCAAACAGCCCTTTTAGAAAAAGCTACCCTTAAAAAACAAGATCAACCTCATTCTGTAACATTTTTCCCAATGTGAAAATTTTAGCTTTCTTCAAATGAGCAAATTCTGCTAAATCTCTGGGCTGCTTCTAGAAGCAACAGCAAAGGGAAATGCCTACATGCAYGGTATTACCCAGTGCTCACTTTTAGTCCCAGAAAACCTGAAGGGAATGTCTTTAAGCCCATGCTGTTGGAGGGGTAACTGGTAATTTTTTAGATCAACTATAGGCATTTTAAATGTGTCATGTAAGCACACACTCTTAAAGAAATAGGTGATTGTTGCAGCATGCTCTGTAGTGTCAAAACCTTTTCTTAGCCGATCTCAAGGTAAGTTTTGGGCTTTGGAGGGTTCCTGACACAGATGTTTAAATTGACATGAGGTGAAATTCAGTGAATCCACAGACTAGCGTATCTATATAAAACACAGCTGGAAGAAGGCTGCAGATCCTGAAACCTTCTTGCACTACTGACCCCATGAAGTAATCTGCTTGGAAGCAGGGGCCAGTGCCGGCTGGAACACACGCCGCTTTGAATCGCTCAGCATCTGCAAACTGCGTGTACAAGAGACAAAACCCAACCGACTGCAACACAGCTTATGTGATTAGCTAACGATTAACATGCTCCTCACTAACTATTTTRTTTCCTGTCATTGAATACAGCCAGTGCCTTTAGGTTGTTTCCCTGGCTGTTAATTCATGGCACATTCCCATGCTGCACTCACTCATTAGTGGCTGCTAGTTTTTCCCCCTGAATTCCCAAATGTGAATCATGCTCTTTCTACCAYCCTAGTACACTTCTCCAACAGGAAAATGGCAATTGTCCAGGAAAAAAGCAAATTCTGGAACAGAGAGAAAGTAATGGTAAGAGAAGTCTCCAAGTTGGTATGAGGTCATTGAAGTTAAGAAAAATAAAAAGCCCATTGTACGGCAAGCAGACCACACAGCCCCCACACTTAGTCTCGAGGGCAACACTACCGAGAACTGGGCTTGGAGTCATATACAGATCAGAGAGAGCACAAGTCCTGCAGGAGAACGAGTCCAGCCGGGAAAGGTTATATCTGTGCTGTCTGTGTCCATCCTGAATTGAGCCGGAGACAAGCACTGCGTAGTGCAGCCTCTGGACGCAGTGCATAGGGCTGGATGTTATTTAATGAGTCCCTCCAACCTGGGGTACCCCACCAGGCACACTTCAGTGTGGGTGGACTTTCAGCAAATGGAGTCAATAGAGGAGTGGCTGCAATAAAGGAGAGCAATGTCACCTTGCACGCCGGGGAGAGAGTGGATCAGTGGTGAGCTGGGGACACCRGGTGCTTAATCTGTGTTTTGCCCCTAATTTTCTGGTGACCTCAGGAGAGCCACTTCCTTGCACACACTCAGTAAAATTCAAGAAGTGATTTCGGACACATTTGCATCATGCTATCTCCTAAAATGAATGCAATCTCCAGCATCACATTCAATACTATGAATTGCTTTCCTTCCCACAACATCTGCAGGAAACACCTCCATCAGACCTGTACACTACAGGCGTGGGGCTGGTTCATCAATGCTCCGTGCTATGGAGAGATGCTGATGTGCCCATTCAGTGCTAAGGGAGAAGCYATCCTTAGTGCCCTGCAGAAACGCGGCTTACCCTCAGTCGCCTTTCRGGCAGCACCGGGCTCACCCCAGTTGTGTGCTGCTTTTGGAGAGCTGCACCGAGCAGGGTCTATAGAAATCTTCTCAGTCAAATGGATTCGTCCAGTACTTCAGGCCCCATTAGGGGACATACTAATATTGMATAGAATCATAGAATCATAGAATAGTTTGGGTTGAAAGGGACSTTTAAAGGCCATCTAGTCCAACCCCGCTGCCATGGGCAGGGACATCTTCAACTAGATCAGGTTGCTCAGAGCCCCGTCCAACCTGATCTTGAATGTTTCCAGGGATGGGGCATCCACCACCTCTCTGAGCAACCTGTTCCAGTGTTTCACCACCCTCATTGTAAAAAATTTCTTGCTTAGATCTAGTCTAAATCTACCCTCTTTTACTTTAAAACCACTCCCCCTTGTCCTGTTGCAACAGGCCCTACTAAAGAGTCTGCCACCATCTTTCCTATAAGCCCCCTTTCAGTACTGAAAGGCTKCAGTAGGGTCTCCCCGAAGCCTTCTCTTCTCCAAGCTAAACAACCCCAGCTCTCTCAGCCTTTCTTCATAGCAGAGGCGTTCCATCCCCCTGATCATTTTTGTGGCCCTCCTCTGGACCCGCTCCAACAGGTCCATGTCGAGGGCTCCAGAGCTGGACGCAGGACTGCAGGTGGGGTCTCACCAGAGCAGAGCAGAGGGGCAGAATCCCCTCCCTCGACCTGCTGGCCACGCTGCTTTKGATGCAGCCCAGYGTACGGTTGGCCTTCTGGGCTGCGAGCGCACGTTGTCAGCTCATGYCCAGCTTTTCATCCACCAGTACCCGCAAGTCCTTCTCGGCAGGTCTGCTCTCAATCCCTTGATCCCCCAGCCTGTATTGATACTGGGGATTGCCCCGACCCAGGTGCAGGACCTTGCACTTGGCCTTGTTGAACCTCATGAGGTTCACACGGGCCGGCTTCTCAAGCTTGTCCAGGTCCCTCTGGATGGCATCCCRTCCCTCAGGYGTGTCGACCGCACCACTCAGCTTGGTGTCATCTGCAAACTTGCTGAGGGTGCACTTGATCCCACTGTCTATGTCACTGATGAAGATATTAAACGGTACCGGYCCCAATACGGACCCCTGAGGGACACCACTCGTCACCAATCTCCATTTGGACATTGAGCTGTTGACCACTACCCTCTGGATGAATCCATCTAACCAATTCCTCACCCACCGGACAGTCCACCCATCAAATCCATACCTCYCCAGTTTAGAGAGAAGGATGTTGTGGGGGACCGYGTCAAAGGCCTCACAGAGGTCCAGATAGATGACATCTGTAGCCCTTCCCACGTCCACTGATGTAGTCACTCCATCATAGAAGGCCACTAGGTCAGTCAGGCAGGACTTGCCCTTGGTGAAGCCATGCTGGCTGTCTCGMATCACCTCCCTGTCCTCCATGTGCCTTAGCATAGCTCCCAGGAGGATCTGTTCCATGATSTTCCCAGGCACAGAGGTGAGACTAACTGGCCTGTAGTTCCTTGGGTCTTCCTTTTTTCCCTTTTTAAATATGGGGGTTATGTTTCCCCTTTTCCAGTCAGCGGGAACTTCACCAGACTGCCATGACTTCTCAAATATGATGGATAGTGGCTTAACAACTTCATCCACCAGCTCCTTCAGGACCTGTGGATAGATCCCATCGGGTCCCATGGACTTGTGCACCTTCAGGTTCCTTAGATGGTCTCGAACCTGATCTTCTCCTACAGTGGGYGGCACCTCATTCTCCCAGTCCTCTCCTTTGCCTTCTGTGGCTTGGGCAGTGAGGCTCAAGCACTTGCCGGTGAAGACCAAGRCAAAAAAGTCATTGAGTACCTCAGCCTTCTCYGTGTCCCGGGTAACCAGGTCTCCCATTTCGTTCCGCAGAGGGCCCACATTTTCCCTAGTCTTCCTTTTATCCCCAACATACCTGTAGAAGCTTTTCCTGTTGCTGTTGACCTCCCTGGCAGATTTAATTCTATCAGAGCTTTAGCTTTCCTAACCTGGTCCCTGGCCGCTCAGACAATTTCTCTGTATTCCTCCCAGGTTACCTGTCCTTGCTTCCACCCTCTGTAGGCTTCCCTTTTGTCTGTGAGTCTGTCCGGGAGCTCCTTGTTCATCCATGCAGGCCTCCTGGCATTTTTGCCCGATTTCCTCTTTGTTGGGATGCATCTCTCCTGAGCTTGGAGGAGGTGATTTACAAGGGTACTTCCTTGCTGGTGCTCCCTTCGTCAGTGCAGGGGCTAGAAAGAGAGTGCACTGAATCCTCAGCAGAAAGCCTTAACCACGGGACCGTCTACCTTCAGGTTTTGGGAGCTGACAATGTAATCTGAGATGCACTAAGGGCTTTTTTGGATTGTTTCCCACGTACGTGCCTCGCCGTAGCCATCCATTTCCCTCCTGCAGGCCAGCCAGCAGGTTGCTGCGAGGAACTTGGAGCGTGCCGGGCAGTTCCTAGAAATGCCACTGGAATTTCCAATGTTCCCTTTGGGCCCTTATCACTTTCTAATTTATTACATCATTTAAAGAAAAGGAGAGGCCAGCCAAGGTTGATGCAAATCTTTCATTCAGCAAAAACACCTTAAGAGAAACCGCGTCTCCGCACTGCAGCAGCGAGGAGGCTCAGTGGCCAGGAGCCCTTTGCGTGCTGCTGGCAGCTGCTCAGTGCCCCAGCCGTCCCACAGCAGGACCAGCTCTTCGGGGACCACCAAGCCACTGTGGTGGGAGCAGGACTGCACTTGCAGCAGCAAGTGTCTGGCCCTGTTGAATTTTCCATCCTGGGGTGCCTGGGTCACGCTGTGCCTGAGAACTGTTTTCTTTTATAACCCAGTATTGAGGGGTGAAGAAGTTAAGCAGTCAGTGGGAGCGCTAAGACCACGGCTATCAATCAGTGATGCTAATCTTGTGTTTTAAAATGCTGAATGTTTGCCATTATCATCTTTCATGAGTTGCTCCAGAGCCCTAGTCACAGGCTGCCAGCCCAGGGGTCTCTTCCCCGAAGAACTCAACACCTCTGCCACCAAAGCAAGCAAACTCTCTGCATGGGACCAGACCTTCGGTCTGCAAGGTCTCCTTAGACTCCCCTTCCCTTCCTTCGGTTCAGTTCTTCCGTCATGGTGAGGAAACGGGGTTGAGAAAGCTGAWTAAAGGAGATAAGAACCAAGAGCAAAGTCCGGCAAGCGGTTCCCAGGTGGCCAGAGAGCAGATGAGCCACCCGCACGCCCGCTCCATCTTTGGCCCTGACACCTCCACCGCAGAGGCCATCAACACTGAGCGTGCCAGACAAACTGCTGCTGCGTGATGCAGTTTTAAGCGTACATAATCCCAGGCAGTGCTGTAAGATAATTACAYGGTTTGTAATAAAGCCTAGCTGAAAATCTGAGACAGCTGCTGCCATGAACACTAAGGATGCTGCCGCCTCTTTCGGCAGTGTTACTGTGAGTGCTGATCACCCAAATAGCCAGAGATGGAAACTCTCTTTCCCGGGAGCCCTCTTCTGTTGTAGCTTTGCTCTAGACAGCATCTATCTGGAACCACCACGGCGTGGTGCAGGCCTGTATCCAACGGCTCTGGGAACTGGAAAAACAACACACACACACAAAAAAAACCCGAACTAAAGCAAAAGGGATACTGACCTTTCTTCACATGGCAGAAGTTCCTTGTAAAAGTGAAATCCCCAAGCCCTCGCTCCAAAAGAGAAAAACAAATCAATCTAAGCCTCCAACTCCTGTAATCCTAGAATAAAAATTAGACAAGGGGAAAAAAGCTTGGAAGCTTTGCCTTGGAAGCATATGCCTTGTCTGCCCTTACTTTTCTGTGAAAAGCACTGAACTATTAGTCATATGCTATGAAATCCATTTGGAAAGGCCCACCACACGTTTGCATCTCTCAGACATGTCCTTTTCCACCTGGAAATGTTGTTCTGGCAGACTGAAAGGATCTTGTACATTTGCCCAGGATTCCTGGGCACTTGAACATCCCAAACCTGTGCACCGACCAGCTCCAGTGTTCTACGAATCATCAGTCCCAGCATACCTGTGCTGCAGAGAGGGTCTGTGCAGACACGTGAAAACCAGCYGCGGGGTACGAGGGAGTCCACTAACCAGCTCCCGTGCAAATAGTCCCAGCTGGGCAACCCCCGTCTGAAACTCTCAGTTACTGACTCTTGAGTTACTGACACGAGAGGTAAATTTGGTGAAGCGATCATTTGACGAACCGGCCAGGGGTGTATGGGAAGCGGCGATGCAGGCGGAGCGTGGCAGGGATGGAGAGGAAAGCAGTGGCCATGCAGCCAGGCCGGCTGGGTGCAGCTGCAAGTGCCCGCTGCTGCCGCTCTGCTCACACCGGTGCTGCAGGACAGAGGAAGAGAGCTGTGGGGTTTGCACGGCAGAATGGATATCAAAATGCCACAGAACATCCTCCCGAAACCCAGCCGACCACAGCGAGTCATCGTCGTGCCCTTCAAGAGAGCTACATCCATTTCTTTTTCTGTCTCTAAGTTTTCCCATGAAGTCTGTTTCTGTTTCTGTCTGTGCCTATAAAACACAGCTTAAAACCATGCCCCTCCAAGGGCTGTGAGAAGGATACTACCACCATCAGCCGTGAAGGTGGCACAATATTTTCACTCAGGAGGAGCCCATGTTTTCAAGTATTTGCTCCTCAGCAGCTCCTACTGATCAGTCACGTATTCCACACTAGGACTCATTGTGCCAGAGTAACCTCATTTACATGCTAAATGCCACTGAACTAATTGAATACTCCCCAGGATTTCTGGCCTTCTGCCCTCTAATTTGCCCCGCTTCTATTTTATTCCATGTCCAACGCCGATGTTGTTCTTCACAGTTGTCATTTTGCTTCCAAGCAAATGTCCTTGTGCTCCTATTTCTAAGAATAAAGGTGAATTCTGGCAGCATGACACTTCTGAGAAATCCCCAGTCATGGAAAGGCAGTTGGGGGGGAGAACAGAGAGGAAGGAAAACTGAGTCATGAGGAACAACTATAAAAAGCAAGAGGTATTGGGGGTAGGAAAAAATCAAGTCAAAGACAGTAAAACTGGAGTTCTGTGCTGGAAATACATTTTTCAATGTATTAAAAAAAAAAAAAAAATCAGTTTAAGATTATTCCCTGACATCAGACAAGTGGCAGTAGTACCTGCTCTTCAAGGTCAGCTAAAGCAATGAAATAACTCTGAGTAAATACGTGTCCGGTCTCTCTGGCACCGTGATGAAACATCCACCACTCCGTGGTTTTGGCACCCTGGGAGTTTCCATCATTTGTATTTGTCGTGTTTAAATCCCGCAAATGGCACTCGCTGATGCTGATGCCGACGATGGCAAGGCTGGGAATCGCGCGGGGGTGTCTTGGCATCGCAGYGAGGAGACGGGAGGATGACTGTGCCTGCGGGAGGTCGTGGGCGCCGCTCTTCTCCCCRCAGGGGACCCACGTGCTGCCTCGTGCCCAGGGCTGCGGCACCGTGTCGTAACATCCAAGAAGGGTGAGGAAAAGAGAAGTAGCAGCTYCAAGGTGTACCTGGGGGTGTGATCTGAGCCATAGTTCGTCTCAGCGAGTGGCCCTCCTGCATGATGGGCTCCTGCTCGCCTTTGCCTGGTCGTGTTTGTTCCTGGTGCTTCCTGACGAACAGCCCGGCGCCACGGCCAAATCTGTAGCAGGCAAAGGTAAGATCCTGTCCCCAGCAAGCGCAGGAATCAGGCTGCTTGTTTGAATGAACATCTCGGGAGCAAACTGGAAAGCACCAAACTGGGACATGAGAGCCCAAACACCTGCTGGCTTTGACTGAAGTCACTGATCATTCACTTCGGTCACTGTGTAATTCCCTCATTGATTAAGCATCGCATTTCATGGCTGGCGCAGCGTGCGACCCTCTCATCTTCATTTGCTCCAGCACGCTCTGCTACTATCATATTTATTACAGATGCACACAGAGCCTTTCATTGCCTTTTCTGTCTGCCTTTGGCTTGGACTCCGATTTGCAGGAGARCATCTCCAGCCGAAATTAGTACTCCTCAAAGGATTAACAGAGAGAGAGAAAAAAGGAAGAAAGAAGTGAGTTGTCCACAGAARGAAATGACTTGATTTGGATTGCTTGGCGGACAAGGTGTTTTATGAGCCTGATGGTGTCCCCCAGTTCTTTCCCAGAGCTTTTGGTTTCCTTCGTGTATGAGAGCGGATCACTGACAGCTCCTCGTAGGCTGTATTTGACCAAAGTGGTCCAAATCAGGCAGTGAAAGCAGCCGAGTGGTGGCAGCTGTCCCTTTGGTTGTGTTCGGTGTGGAAACCAGGTTAACACGGGCCACTGGATTTCCTACACTGCCCCATCCAGGGCCCTCGCAGAGCTCTTGGACCCAAGAGCAGGTGCCACATCTCGAACTGCCGGCCTCTCCGGAGCAGGGGACGTTCACAGCAGGTTCCTGCCCTGCTCCTCCAGCTGGGATGTAGCCAGGACACTGTCAGCACRTGGTGCTCAGGAAGGAGGTTTAAAAAAGCCATCAGGGCAGGTAAGACAGGACAAACATCCACCGAGTAGCTCCAGCTGAAGCGGCCGAGGGGTCTGCAGGTGGTGCTGGTGTGGGCACCGCTACGGGGTGGCTGCAGACCCGCAGCCCCGGCTGCTGGTGGCCCCACGGAGCCGTGCCCTGCTCACCTCCCACCCCGCTGTCCTTAGCCGGGCTTTTCCAGCGTTGTGCGTCATCCTTTGCCAAATGAGCGCAAGGGACAGCATTCCTGCTCCCCCCACCCCATTAATCTCTTAGGGCAGTTTGGTAGTCATTACCTAACGAGCCCTCATTAAGCGTACCACTGTCCTGCCGCGCTTGCCTCCCTTTGTCACTGCTGCTGCTTTGCTAAAAACGGAGGGCTCCACAGTAGCAATACTTTGTGGTTATATGGCAGAAAACCAGGAACCTTCACACACTGCTGGAAATATTTGTCAGGACCCTGAGGGTCCATAATGGCCCTGCCCAGCCCCCCCCCAAAATGGCCCAGGGCCCCATTTTTGCCCCTCCGGGGCCATCGGTCCCTGCCCCAGCGATGCCGTGGGATGCCGCTCTCCCCTGTCCAGCGGCAGGCCCTACAGACCCTTTCCCTGCGGAAGAGCTGGGAGGAATGAGCTGTGCTGTGAGTGACCATGAAGGCGTTTGTTAGAGAAAAACCAGGCTCCTGCTGTGCTGCAGAGCTCAGTTCCTCGGWCGGTCGCTGGGTAGCAGCACAAAGAACTGAATATCAGCTTTACCTCCCACGTTCAGGCAATAGATGCGACCAGGGCAGAGAGCCAAGCAAATAACACGGCTTCAGTAACAAGCGAAATCCAACCTGCCTTTCTCTGATTGAGGAAGCCCTGCTGGGATAAATGCCCCAATCCATCTCTTCTCTAAAACAGGAGCTGAAAAGTGGGTTAGATCCTGCTGCCGGCAGCACTGCATTTGGGGACATTGCTGCTAGGAGCTGACAAATGACTGGAGAGATCAGAAAAAATAAATTTTGCTTCTCACAACAGAGTTCCCTGAAATCACCGTCTCCCTGCACGGAGGAAGGTGGTGGGCAGCCGGGAGGGGTGGGGGGCAGCGGGAGTCGGTACATGCAGAACCTCATGGCCGGCCCTGATCTTGCTGAACTCAGCTCCAAGGTCACCCTCGTTCGCATTTGTGTCCTTGTGTCACCTTTTCCTCAGCTGCACTGCTGGTACCTTTTTCCCCTTTTTCCTCTACCATCCTTAACAACCAATCGAATGTACAGAAGGAAAGGTGAATAAAATTAAAGTAAAATGCCAAACGGGAAGGCTTAGTGGTTTTAAAAACTTCTTGGYTTATGTAAGTACTTATTGGAAACTGGCACAAACAAGTCACTATCTGCTCTGAGATACCAGAGCAGATGTGACAGAGTGGAAAAGCCTCTTCCCTGCCAAAGCATTTGCTGGAGATGCGATAACAAGGTGCCATTGTACAACGGCGGGTAAAGGTTCAGAGTAGAAAGGGGGAACAGAGAAAGCATCCAGGCGGTGCAGGGCTCGGCCTTTGCAGGCTACAGCCTCTCCACTGAAACTCATGCCCACAGACAGCGGGTAGAGCTGGGTGAGATTCAGTGGGAAGGCAGCTAGCTCTTCCCTGCTGTTTTCCTTGGCTGCAAACAGTGACAGCCCCTCTTGTCCTTTCATTGTTGTTAGAGGGCTGTACGCTCCTTCTAGCTTTTCTGTGCACTTCTGGGGAGAGCATTAAATTCAGCACTCCAAATGCACATTTATAATCTGAACCAACATGTGAAAGTTAAGTACAAGAGCTCCAATTTCTAATATTTGTACTGACAAACTTTCAAGGATTCCTGTGAATTTCATTCATCCCTGTCGTATTTCCCCCTAGATACTAATACTGTGTGTTTTACGAGTACTGTTTTGCAAACACAGTTGAGTTTGAAATTGTATTMGATATTTGCCATTCTAATTGCATCATTTCACTATAAATCCTAAAAAGATAAAGCTGCCTGTGCCCCACCCTTGAAAGATGCTCTTGTTTGTTTTGATTCTGAAATGAGAAGCAGCTGGTTTTCTGTAGCTAAGGGAGGATGGGGAACTTTGGGCTGCATTCTCTTGTTCTCAAAACTCACCTGCTTTTTGTCCCCTACCGAAGAAAACTCACCCAGAATTATTCAATAGACCCAGAAAAGACATCAAGGCAATAACTGCATCTTTAGCCTGACGTGGTAACAAGTTTCCAGCGTAATCCCCCTAAGTAGTCTTCAAATTCAAAACAGTCTCAAAAATCAATCCCAAGTTGCTTGAGGATGTATCTGAAGTCACGCTATCTTAAAAAAACAAACGGCATTATCTTAATAGCCTTTACTAAGCATATATGAGTAGACAGGTTGGATCAGATAAGAGAAATGCTTTAACCAACCCCATCACATCTCAGTTCCTTTCTCCACTCCACGTTACTATCAATCATTATTTCACATCAAGKTTTAAAAAGATACCTGGCACCTTGAAGCTCCCTTTAATTGTCCGTATGCTTTTATTTTGCAATGGCTTTGGACTTGCCTTCCCAGAAGCCTCCTCAGTGGCGGCCGCGGGCCACGGGTGCACGACGCTGCTCTCATTTATCGCAGCCAGCCTGAAACCCATCGCCTGAGTCAGCACAGCCAGTGCGCCGCTTTCCTCCKCTCCCCTTTCCCCTCCCTCTACCCTTTTCAAACAGTGTTGCTTTTAGCTCATTTATCTGCCCATTGGGGCGATATGTAATCGGAGCAGGAGTCCTGACGGGAAATACAAAGTGATTCTTTAGAGTGGTTGGCTTTGAAAACCATTCTGGGCGCTGATCAAGAGAGTGTTACAGCTGCCCCTTTCGTTTGCTTTGCCTTCTGCCCCGAGTCTGTCAGCACTAGACAAACGGSAAGAGCCTCCGGCATGTTCATAGGCCCATCTTGCTTTAGTAAAATCTGGTATTAKTTACGTCAGCACATGACACTCATTTGATGTGAAGGTAAGGACACAGACTGACTCATCCACCCCACTGTCCAGGGGACTCTGCTCCAGTCTTTCTATAGCGCAACAGACACCAAAGATCCCCATCTATTGACTTCGAAAAAGTGGTACCTTCGCTGTAGTTAGAGCCACCACTCTAAACCAAAATAGTGAATGCTTTACTCATGTTCTACAGTGCCAACACTGCCAAAAGACTGAAAAAAATTCACTCCTTCGTTAGGAAAAGTGGAGCCACTCTGTAAGTCCTAATTAATTATACCTGCACAATCATGAGAAATGAGGTTTATCATAGGTCTGTGCTCCCCAACAGACCTAACCTGCTGCAATCAGAGAGACGTCCCTTGGAACAACCTAGACAAGGGAAAAGGTCCTGCTACAAATCTTCCCACAAAATTCTTGTTTAATTAAATGGTTTTCCACATCTRCTTTTATGTCCTCCTAGGTAATCTAAGCAATCTAATCCTGTTACTAATTTTCTTCCTTTACAATAAGGAGAACAAAAATAGTAATTTCTCCCCGAGTTTGGATTCTGAAAAGAAAAGAGGGGGCCAAGTAACTGGGTAACATGGAGATCTCCTAACATGAAGGTGGATGAAATGCTGCAGAATTCRAGTCTACCCACAAAAACCATCTGGTAGAAGTGCAAATACAAACCGTAAGGAGGGAGGAACGAAAACAACCAGAGGGCTGACGCAGGAATACCTACAGCAGAGCAGGCAACTGGAAACAGACCCCAGCACACAGAGACAAAAAAGGAACCCAGCACAAAAGCCATTCTGCTTTGCTGACTGAAGTGAGCCCATCAGCATCTGTTCCAACCAGGACAGCGCTAACGGGGTCAGCCCAGCAGATGCCAGTGTCAGTGTCTTCCAAGATACATCATTTTTGTGGTTAGTTTCAGAAATAAGTTTGCTTTTAAAAGAAAAAAAAAACCAAAACCAACCCTTCATTCCGCGTAACAGGGTAGAAACTGATAGCACGACGTGAAGAGCCACAGAGAGGCAACAGGTGCCTCGCACCTACCAGCTGCAGTGTAACAGCACCCRCGTGCTGAGAGCCCACACACATATTCATCCTCAGTAGGAACATTCATTCTTGAAAATGCAACTATGGAAGCAAAAGCATGTCAGAACTGTGATTAAGATTTTTGACTTTGGAGTGCTTACTCCAGCCCCTCATGCTTGGTGCAAAATTAGTCAGGAAAAATACTTGGAAGGCCAAAAAACCATGCATAATTCCTTAACAATTCAACTGCTAGAAGCATTTGCCTGCCAGACAGAATCCTCAAATTTACTCCGACCTGTACAAGGCATTAATGCAGGTTCGGTATTTGCAAGGGCTATAAAAGATACTTTTTCACACACCTACTCCAAAAAGGAGTGGAATCTTAGGAATGAGCATGCCAATCCAAGACAGTTAGCAGTTCCTGCGATAAGGAGAGCTATCATAATGCATTATGTAAAATAAAAACAATGCCATATTTCAGTGAATATACTGAAAGAATTGTGAATCAGTATAGGAACTTTTTTTCCATCAGAGTCTGACAGAAATAAAACAAAGTGACTTCATATTACAGAGCTCGTCACTCAAAGACAAGGATCTGTTTATACTTACACTGATCATTAAAGAAATGTTTTCCCTATAAAAAATGGCATTGAACTTTTCAGATGAGCTATTCTGAGGGGTTGGGGGATGATTCYTTATGCATGATGCAACTTTTCCAACTCCTAGGAGTTTGAAATGGTTTTTATTTTAGTGCTTAAAATTAATTAATAACTAGCATGCCTGCGTGCAACCACATACTTCAGTATCATAAATACCAAGCAGATACAGAAAAAGCAGCACTGATAATCTGGTAGGATTCAGGGGAAAAAATGCAAAATGAAACTTACCTTTCTGCTGCCAGTACTAATATTTGCCTTTCTTGTTTTTCCAGAATTCAAGTACAAACCTGTGCATACAACCCTGCAAACCCAAATGCATTGTAGGAGACTACATGGAGAGGAACCACTTCTGTGCTTTGACCACGTGCTGAGAATTTGCGCTACCAGCATGCAAGACCAATCTTATACAAGCAACGTACACAGAACATTCACCGAAGATATTACAGACAGGTTTCTCAGATTAGCAACTACAGTACTGAAAAGAAATGCATTTTGCTCAGAAAGAACACACAGACTCCATGTACGTTCTTTATTAAAAAAAAAAAAAAAAGCAGAAAATCTTGAGCGGAGTGTAGGTAGCAATGTCTTATAAAAACAATTCTCCGAAGTACATACATTGCAAGAGCCCGAGCCAATCCTCTCTCACAAGGTAAATTTTGTTTACAGGATTTAAATCACAACAGCCAGTTCTGCCTCATGAAACAAGCTTCTCTGAAGCCTGAATTGTGACATAAGCTTAGTATCGTCTCATTTATTACAATAACTTATTTTCAGAAATGAGTAACGCGGAGGTGGTTTCTTCCCCAGCATTATACATCTGGGCATCTCCATAATCTGAGGAAAACTAAGAATGGGGAAAAAGGAGTAAGATAAAAATAAGCTGAAATATGTATTTGCAAAAAAGTTATTAAGTTATGGGAAAAATAATTAGTAGGTACATGAGAAAGCAAGGTGCTTTTTTTTTTTTTTTCCAAATTCAGCTTTCTCAGGAGAATGGCAGCTTAGACCTCCCTAAAGAAAGCTCCATGGAAAAAGGAGTTAAATAAAGCGCACAGGAACTCACAATTCCCACTCCAGCCTACCTCCTTTGAAATATACATTCTTCCTTATATTTATTTATGCCTACTGCCTTCAACCATCCAGTCTCTAAAATGCTTGTCCATCAAGCTTCTGGCTCTCCAGTCACCAACATTTACAGTGGGGATGATTTTCTGTGGCTTCAACCATTGAACAAAACGCTTCATTTCCAGGTAACTGCTGTGTTCACTGTAAGGAATCCCTGAAATGAAACAAATCACAGCGATCTGTCAGTCTACTTACCTTCTTGCCAAAATACTTTTACAAGCCTTCCAGCTAAGAAATACTTTAGATAATATTTTTTTAAATTCATATTGGAGATCTAAAGTTTATAGCTAAGGTGAAACGAAACCCCAGATTTTCCTTCTGGAAAAATTACCTTGCATTAAGTTACCAAGTCATTCATCAGTGCAAACTGAGCGACACCAAGCATTTGGTTAAATAAATGTTAAAATTTTAAGAGATTCAACTTCACTCACCAATAAGAACTGAGAGGAAGACCCACAGTTTGTCAAATGAGTGAAGTATGGAATAAAATCTTGGCTCTGGAACTGCCCTGCCACCAGCATCAGTTGGGCCAAGATTTCACCCCTGAAGCCTCTACATATATCAAAGCCTTTATTTGCAAGAGGAGGACAGGAGCAAAATGTATGTAAAAATCTGCATTTACAGTGTTCTCAACTACTCAGTTCACAGATCTCTCCTGGAGAGATCCATCTGTTCACTTTCTCAATGAGTTATCAGAAAAAGCATTGGTTACAATGAACAGTAGGAGTTTCCAGAATAAAAATACGAAAACCATCCACACAAAACTAAAGGCACTGAATCTTTACCACTCTTATACCATATATGGTGATCTTTCCTCTTGTCTGAGGTTTGATATCCACCAGGGAAAGGCATGAATCAGAGTAGGTCCACCCAGTAGGTTTGAAAGCCAGCACTTGATCAAAATTCTCAGAAAACTTATTCAAGTGATCTTGCAAGCCCTGTGAAAAGAATATAGCATATACTGAATCCTATTAAATAGCTCATTAGTCTAAAGGTTGGAGATTTCATGATGGAGAAACTTCAGACTGAATTTTATTTTCATGTTTTGATATGAATTTTTTTATTTTAAATACCATCTGCCTTGAAATTATTAATGATAAATATTTACATTTGCAGAGTACCTGGTACCTTAGGATCTCAATTGCTTCATCTGAATAAGCACATATTAACAACTAGACATTACAGATCAGAACACCTAAGGCATAATCACATCTTCTTATACATCTTGTCCCCTAAGTCATTCATTTCCTCCTCTCAGCTGGAGGTCAGCACTCTTGCGGCTGAGTGGTGATAAAAGATGGTGAAAGCCTGCTTCAGTGCAAAATCATCTGGTTAATTTAAAGTGCCACTGACATCCTGACATTTGCTTATGTCCAGAAGCGCCCAGAGATTAAGTGAACTATGCAAAAAATTGCAGCAAGCCGGTGCATGAGTTGAGTATTGCTCTGAGCACTAAACCATGTTTTACCACATCTCCATTCGTGATAGGAAGGAAACCACCTCTCATCTCTTCACTCTAAAAAAAATTAACTTGAAAAAGTTTCCCAGTTGGCTAAATTAGCCTTCGATGTTGTTTAAGCTAGGATTGGGAAAAGAATGAGAGGGAAGAATAAGGAATGTACAATCCTATTCCTGGGTAAAGTGAAGTCAGTATTACTTCAAACCAAAACCAGAAAATCAATTTCCTGTGTCCTGCACAAAATCTTAAAGGCACATTCTCCATTTGAAAGCCCTACAAGATTATAGAACTCAAAATCATAAACTTTGTTTTGTATTTCTCTTCCTGCTTCTGATATAAAACTGATTAAAAAACAGTGGGGAGAGGGGGATAGATAGGCTGTGATAGAACACTAACTAACCTGCCAGATACTTGAAAATTATTAAGCAGGGAAGCGGAAAGCTGCCTGTGACACTGTCACATTTAATAGCACCTTCAGTACAACATCCAGTAGCAACACACTGAATCCATCAAACCGGGCACATTAAAGAACAACACACGTTTCATTCAGCAACAGGAATTATGGCTAGCTGCCATGACTGTTAATACACTGCAAATGTTCAGTCTTCACTAGATTAAAGATACAACTGTACAGTTTAATTCTCCATCACACCTCATTTTAGGAAAAGTAACATAGCTTAAGCTAATAATTCACATATTTGCTCCCCTTGCGCTAATGAAATCTAAATACAGTACTTCAAATACAATGATTATTATATTAACCAATGCTAATCTGCTTTCAAATTTTGTTATAAACCAAGTGTGCAACATTCACATTAAGGATGCAATTTCAATCTCAAAAATTATTTCTGCATTTCAGTCACAGGCATTTTTGAAAATCTCACCTCAATGCTAGTACAAGACATTACTGAGCTAAGCAACGTAAAAGAGATGCACAGACCTGAAGACCCCAGTTCTCTGGAAATCTTCCACTGCATATTCAAGTGGCAGAAGCCTCAATTTTTGACCGTTACAAGAAATTGTTTGTGGCAAAAGAACCATGCATGCATTTTAGAAAAGATGGCCTCCTTCCACAAAACAAATTACTACAGTGTTTATTTACAACAAATCCACTTTAAAATCACACTACAATTTCTTCTTGTCTTTCTTTAGCCCACACTGTTCTAAATCTTCATCCCTTTAAAACGGAAAATATATTTCATTGCTAAAACAAGCTCCTTCAATCACCATGACAGCCTGTTATCTACAGTGTTGCTAAAGTCAGCAGTACATGCAAACGGATTCCATAAGGTACGAGAAGACTCAAACATGATTAAATAGTTAATTTACAATCAGCCCTAACACCACTTAAACTCATTTGGCTTATTCAAGAACAGCTATTCATCAGTACACACAGCGATCCCTGCATTTTACTGGAGTAAAAGCAAGTATTGCAGTGAAGTACCACACCTCTTTTGAGGTGGTTTTTTTTTTTTTTTTTTTAAATCTTTCCTTTCCATATATCAAGTCCACTTGCAATATTGCAGCAATCAATGTCTTATTTTTATAAATATTTTAATAAAAAAACCCTACACATACAAAATTATACATATTTTTAATTTTTTAAATTTATGTAAATGTTACCCATTAAGAATATCCAGAGCATGTCATCTCACTTTTGACCCAGGCAGCACCTGAAGAAAGTTTGATATCAACTCCTAATAAACAAACTCCTCACGAAAGCCAGAGCTATACACAGGAAAAAAACAAATGAACAAGAACAACTCCATTGAATCCAACACCAATATGACAACACAAAAAACTTATTCCTCTGCCACTGTATTTTCGCTGCCTCTGATCCCCTATGGCTTGTTCTTTCTAGTTTTACCCTTCAGACTTCACACATCTTAGCCAAACTCTCATTTCAAGTACTGGTTCTTTTCAAGGGGGCTGTCATAAGGCCTAGATAAAATACACCAAGTCTGGTGATACCTGGCCAGGTATTCAATATTATGAACGGGACTGCTTTCATCTTAACTACAGATCAGGACTATCTATATGAAGTTATAATGCAGAAAAGATAAGCTTTCTTCTCAAATTTGAACTTGTTTCTTCACTTCTGGGACAGTGATGCAACTCCTGATGCAGCAATAGAAAACTGCCCAGAATTCAATATTCAAATAAATGTTTGAAGATAAAAAGCGATGGAAACATTCAAGCCAGTTAGCACAGTTTGCCTCATTGTGGCTGCATTTGTATAGAAATGTGCACATCTTGACACAGGCAGCTCAAGCAGAAAAGGGAAATGCACAATATGTTATGGTCTCCAAGTCTTTGGCCAAGTGAAAATCGAGGGTATAGCACATATTCTGAGGATGCTGTGGGTTTACAAAAATCATCTTTCAACCTGTCAAAAAACATTCACTGGTCCACCTGTTTTTCATTGTGGTTTTAACACAATTATGGTCACTATTCATTTTTGTTTGCTTGAGTTCTAGGCAGAAGGTACCAACATTAGTCTGTAAACTCTGGTAACTAGGGAAAAGACAGAGAGGTTTCTGTACTTTTCTAAGCGCCTGTGGCTTTTTGGTGAATGATGCTCTCTGCTGAATCAATACAGTGTTTATAAATCATACATGAACAGCTAAGCTAGTTGTTCACAAACAATAAAACAGCTGACTCCAAAATGAAAAAACATGCTTGATATTACTCCTGGAAAATCAACATGGAGAAAAGCAGATTTCAGATAGCCCCAAAACTGAAATTAAACAGCTGGACAATGCCACCAAAAGGAAAAAAATATTCACAACATAGAGACTGCAAAAATACTTCTAAAATTCCTGAATATGCACGCAAAAAAAAAATATCAATTTTTATTAAAAAAATAACATTTTCCAGCAATTTGGAGACTCAAAGATCAGGAAAAAATAAAAAGCCCTTCATCACAGCAGAAAGCCTGTGAACCAGGACGCATATGCAGGAGCATCTCAAAACGATGAACTCATTTCCTTTCTACTGTGGGTAGAAAGGAAAGCTGTGGGCATCCAGATTGAATCTTGGGAGCAGTCAGCTATGGAAACATGGAAGCTTTCCTTGGGCAAGTACAGTTTTATCAACAGTTACCACAAACTAGGCTTCACTTTTGGTAAGCACATGTAGCTTATGCAGCTTTTTTTTGTTCTTTATCTAGAAAGAGACCAGAGAAGTTTTTGAATAATAAAAGGCAGAAGAATCATGCTACAGTTCTTAAAACTATCAAGCCTAGTGCACAGACAGGTTTGGTTTTTTTCCAATTAGTAAAGAGCATAACAGGGAAAAAACAGGTGTAAAACCGGGGGTTCTAGGAGATACTATAATATACCATCAGGGCTTGCTATTTGCATTCTGCTAAAAAGGCAACTGATGGACAAGATCGCAGATGTACTCAATTTACTAAATAAGGACTGAATCTGAGCTTTTGCCTGCGAACACTCCCATAAGGATTTCATGGATTTGTAGGTTCGCAGCTGAAACTACACAAGCAGGAAATTAGCCAAATTAAGTGGGACTGTTTCTGAGTAGGGCTAGGGATCAAATAAAACAGAAGAGGTAGGAGATAGATAACGATAACATAGATAGATAGATAACAGAAGATAACGAAGGCATTGGCATTTAGTGATGAGGATCACTAAAAAAATTCCTGCTTTCCCTGTAATGAGCTAGTAATTCAGGACAAAACCTGTATAATCCAGCAGAAGACAAAAACATGCAACTGGAGATGATGACATCAACATTTACATCGTCTGTAAAAACAGGATGATATCATTCATCACTCTTTAACTAGAACAAGATTACAAGTGATCAGATAATTAATTCTTAAAAATATTGTCTTTTCTGAGGTCATATTTACTGATTCTGCTCAGCAGAAATAACACAAATAGTCATATAAACTCATCTTTAAGCATTTAACATTCTCCACATTTTGCTGATACTACATTCCACCTGGGCATTCAGCTAGCTACTGGCCTCATTGGATGTTTAGTACTCTGGAAGTCTACCTCGCATGCCTAACTTACATGGACATGGAATTACTAATGATAGCATGAGACCACATTCCAACAACTCCACACATGAAGTCAAAGCCCCAGTACAGAGGGCCGTGGCTGTTACACCAGGACTCTCGTCCACTAGATCACTGTGCCTTTCATCATTCCTGGCCCTTTCCAGGCTCCAGGTATCACTTCTGGCATGCTGTAGATTTGTCTAGAAACTCCTGTTCTCAGAGATGAGACCCTGCACATGATACAGCTGCTTCTGTCTGAGAAGTAAGGCTGTCTAAACATCCTTGTGGTATAATCACACCCTCTGCCTGGAAGTCCAGCTACATGAGTACGCCATACACACTGGGACACATGACAGCAGAATCACATAACAACCCAAAAATCTGCAGAAGAAACTAAAATATATTACTGTTTAAGACAACACAATACATTAAAAATAAATCCGTACACATTTCTATTACTCATTTTCTGCCCCACCATGGAAAAGATTATAGAACATTAAAACATTAAGATATTAAGTTCTATCTCCTGCAGCTCCCATCCAAATCATATAGCCTCTTTTTCTCCTTTTTAGGTCAACTCTGACCTTGACTGGTCCCGAAGCTAAATACCATCTCGCTCTGAAGGATTTGCTTGAGATGGCACAGCAGGCCTGAAGCAAAGCAGGAAAATTAATCCAAGTCCGTAAGGCGTAAGCGACCACTGTTTTTCACTTTCTTCCAGGTTACCTTTAATCTAGAGCCTGCTGCTTTGCCTTAATGCCATTCTGTATTTCGTAGTCTATTTAGAAAAACTTTTTCCCCCCCAGGAATTAGACACCTTTCCTAACTAAGAAATTCCCACAAAAACTCTCAACGACAAAAACCCACTGTGTCAAGTCTCAACTGAAATGTGCATTTGAAGTCAACTTAAATGAAACAATGTCTTAAACTGTTTTACTTGCTTTTGCTACAGATATTAGAGAAGACTCTGCGGAAAAACTAAAGCATGTGTATATACGAGGTGTCCTTCAATTCACTCAGTGTGTGTATTTGTTTATGTGTGAGGTTTCACTGATTTTGAAGTATCCTTATCTCCATGTAAATCTTCAGAACAGAAGGAGAGAGAATATTCTGTTAAAAGATGGAAATACCATTATAAATACATGGAAACTGAACTGAGAGGAACATGGAGAACTCTATTGCTTTTTTTATCAAACACCAGACTGGAAGTTGGCCATGTTCACAGGCTGCCTCAAAACAGAGAGACTCACAGGCAGAAAATCCTTTGTCTTTTCCTACATCATACCAGGTAAAAGACAGGCTGAAAACAGGGACTCCATGTCACAATATATTAATTACTATAGGACAGATCCCACAGTCATTACATAAATCTACTTCAAAAAGGCCCACAAAGAGCAAGCCTTTGAACAAACCTCATCTTATCTTGTACAAGCACCGCATTGAAGTGAAATTACACTTTCTGTGCATCACGTTTGGAGAAGATATTAATGTTTAATTGCATTTCATTTTCAATGTATTGCTACATGTCAAAACTTTACTAAATAAATATGATCTGACAAGAGGTTAAAAAGCACCAAACACAACACTGATTGAGAGGAGCCAACAGTAAGATTAGCCAGCAGGTTAATCAACAGAACTTAAATCAACTGAACTTACCTTAAAATTAATTTGCATCATGGGAAGAACATGAAGCAAAGTACCATCCCAGTCCACACTGATGAGGGAATTCACAGCTGCTGACTCCAAGCACTGCAGTGTTTTGTACTTATCACGGGACATACTTGCTTTTGAGCCCAGAACTTCAGCAATTGCTTTAGGATCAGATAAAGAAAATTATAAGAGCTCATTTTTTGCTTGCTTTGGAGATATTCCTAATTATTGCACTGGATCATTTTTACTATCGAAAAAAAATTCACATTCAACAGGATACAGTGTTTCATATTCTAAAATTGAGAAACCCGTAATGGCTGTTAAAAAACTCTGGCTCCTATGTTTTACCACCAGAATTGTGTATGACAATTGGAAAGAGAAGGAGAATAGAAATACATTGGTAAGTTCTAAGTCGGAGAATAGAAGTACATTGATAAGTTCTAAGTCATGTTTCTTTGGTATAATGTTACCGACGTGAACTGGTATTGATTTCAAAGAAGCCAGAAACACATGCAGTTTTTGGAACATGCGAGAGACAGCCCACATTAAAGACAGACAAAATTTCAGTGAAAGTAAATCTTGTATTGATGACTTTAAATATACTCAAAAGCACAAATGGTACACAGCTGCCTGCTCTAGAGTATACATTTAAGCAATCATGTTGGTTCCTCATGCTGTAACCAAGTGAAGCATAGCACACGAGATTTTCATTAAGTCAGAAAAGATGTGTTTTACTTTGGGGAATGCTTTGTTAAAATTGATTTCATTAAAACTGATTACTATAAATATTTAGGAAAATATGTAATATAAACATGGAAAGAAAAACTGTTAGCAAAATAGAAGTTTAAGAATAATTATATCCCTTTGCTGTTTCTTGACAACATGAGATTATTAACACCAAAAATGTCATAAAGAACTAATTTATGTTTTTTTAATTGCCATTAGCAATTTTCTCACCACAATCAATTAAATAGGTTCATTTCTTTAGTATCCAAATAGGCCTTCTGTATATTCGGGGGTTTGTAAATATGGCAGAAAAATATTTATTTCAGAAAGTTAAAACTCATTGATTAGAAAACCAAAAAACTAGTAGTAGGATTATTAAATATATTTAATTTCTTTACAAAGTATCTGACCATCAAGACTAAGTGACCCTTTACATCTTCAAGAAAAAGGTCTTTTAACACTGACTTAGATATTTATTTAGTTATTTGATCCAGTACACTTCTTTTACATACCTAAAAAAACTTTTTCTTTTCCAATGGAATAGGTGCCACAGACAACTAGAGTGCGTGGGTTTAAAGTCACTGTCTCAAAGGCGGTATTGACAGCAAACTGGATAACCTCTTGTTGAGAAGGGAAAGTATATTCAGGACTACAGTATCTGGGGCAAGGAAACAAGATATACTACTTTGTTACACAAGATAGAAGACATCTGAATTTACCAAGAAGACCCTCAAAACTGCATGTATACAATACCAAAGTATTAATTAAAAACTACCGAGCTGCCCAGATGAAATTGTTGCAATAAAATTTACATTGAGTACGTCTTTTCTCTACAACTATTCACTTGGCTGACAGTGACACTCAATTCTCCAGTTTTTTTCACTATAAATACCAACTGCTCTTTCAAGCTAGATATTTGTATCACGAACTAATTACATCCTTATGTCTATTTTCTGTCATGCACACAAACCACAACTTAAGGCATTTTTCATTCACAGAAACATACGGAACAGAAACAAAAGACTGCAGCTGGGTGTTAGTCATCATACAGAGAAAAACAATTTTCTATACATGAGTCAGAGAAAGGTCTAATGAGAACCTGGACAACTGATTTAACCATTTGGCATTCTTTCACTCTTTGAATTCCCCCACACCCCTTTTCGTAACACAGTTGAATCCACATAAAACCAATGTTCCATGAACCTCTTGTTTTAGAGCTGAACACTCAATGTATGAATTTTGACACCCAGAATTTAATAATATTTATGAATAATAGGGCCATCTCAGCAAATACTTTAGCATCTTTTCCACTACCCACTTTTATTCTCTCATGTAACAGCGTAACAGATGAACAAGCTAGACATGCATGGACTTTTCAATAAATATTTGATTTTATTCAACACCAAATACAGCTAACAAGTGTTAAAACAGTAACGACATTTATACTTACATTTATTTGGTTCATATAAAGTCTTACTAAACTGAAAAGAAGGTTACATTGAAAAAAAAAAAATTAAACACAACTTACGTGGTATCAAGGTAAAGGGTGTGGACTTGTCGACCAGTCAAAGCAGGGTAGCGCTCCATAGAAGGATCTGCCCTGAAGTCTCCTGTGTGCAGAATAACAGTTCCACTAGGTAGGCAGAAGAGGATCATTGTTGCACCTGGACAACTGAAACAAACAAACAAACAAACAACCCCATACAAATTATGTTAGTTCTCCATACTGATAAACTGCCTTAAGAGATATACCACTCTTCAGTAGCAGGAAGGTGTGCAGAACAGCATTTTAAATCACAGCTACCACACAGCCCAATTTAGCTAGAAATTCCTGATTTCTAAAGGAACTCTGAAGCTAACCTTATGGCCATAGACAAGCTAGACTTGAGTTATCAGCTGAGATGGAGGGAAGAAAAAAAACACACCAACAGTAAAGTAATCAAGCATTAACTGTCTTTTTGGGATGCTCTGTCTTCTTTTAGGTATGACAAAGATGCTGCCTCAGTTGCAATCTCTGACGTTCCATTACTTGATTTAAAGGGCAAACAGCACACCGAAGAGAAGCAGCATTCTTATTCAGGAGCAACAGAATTGTATTATTGCAGATGCATCTTCATTCCTGCAGGACTTACTGAAGCATTTCCTTTTAAATTCTGTTTGCAGATTTTAAATATTATCCTCCATCCAGAATTCCCTGGTTATAAATACAATTCTGTTATTGGCCACAGCAAATCCATTGCACCTTCTGCAGTTCCTTGCCAAAGCTGTCTGAAGGGCAAGTGCTCAGACTGGAAAACCAGAGCGGGACTATTTCGGACATGAATCATCTGTAAAGGGGAAATGAAATCTCAAAAAAGGAAAAATTGGCATGAATCAGAGCTAAAATGACAGAGTTGGTGAACTCTCCAAAAAGTTGAACTTTGTACCTAAGGTTTATATGCCTTTTAAATTGAAGCAGGGGATTAGAGACACAAATAGGAAAAATGAGAAGTGTCCAAATTACATAAGCAACAAGGCTTCCTTCATTCCCAGAAAGGGTTCTCAAAGGACTTCATGGAATCTTATCTCTCCAACTATAAACAAATTCTAAGATAAGTAATATTCAAACCAGCTGTGACACAGTGCCACGTTTCAATATATACTTCAGGGAAAGGACTTTTCCTATACCCCATAGCCAGATAAGGTACCAAGAGGCAGAACAGCAAAAGCACAGGGCTGGAACTCAGGTGCTACTGAACTTTAAATCTAGCACTACCACACAGTGCCAGTGTAACGCTGGACAAAGATCTCATCCTTTATCACCGAATCCAGTTGAAGTTTTGTTGCACATTTCAAGAGGCTTTTCTTTAAAGTTCAATTTTTAAAATGTTGGCTAGGTTTTGTCTCTCCCTGGCTCCAAAGCATTATATTTTTCTTTAGCTGAAGATTTGACTATCTTCAGTTGAAGCTACAGAAACCTCACATATCTGATAATCAAATTTAAGATGTTCTGAACTAGACACCAAAAACTAAAGTGTCCAGACCACTAGAAAATTCATTCAACCTCTCAACAAGCTTAAAAATTATGGAGCTATGTGTAGTTAACACTATGTACTCATTACAACCCAAAAAAATAAAGTTAAGCTAAAATTATCAAAAAGCCTAAGTTTAATTTTCAAAAATAATTCACCTATTTCAAAAGCTAACTACTAGCAAGAAATATAGGCTCCTACATGCCTAATTCACTTCTGAAGTGAAAATGCATGTTACTAAGCCAACTCAGGAATGTGAATTATTTTCACCCCTATTTTTTCAGACCCACTGAAACCTAAAAATCATGAAAACATAAACTGTATCTGTACAGCTATTTATCTTCAATATTCTAGACATACAAATATTCCACAACAAATGCAATGATACATACTGATTGGCATCAAGCAACAACACTTTGATCCCATTCACTATACATTCTGTGTCCATCGGCAGCACGTGGATGTACTGCTCTTTGACTCGAAGTTTGCTCTTCACCAGGTTGCCAGTTATCTGTAACAGGGAAAGGATTTAATATGGAATAGGAACAAAATCTAAAAAAAGCCTTTGTTTATTTTAGAAACAAAGGCTCTCAAAGCCAGACTGTCTGGCTTAGAAAGAAACTATGAGAAACTATGAGATCCTGGGTATAATCAAGCCTTTCAGTAGCATTTCACCTCTCAAAAAGCAAACTGAAAAAAAGCTGTCTTAAAAAAGCAAACTTTTAAAAGCCTGTCAACAGGTTATGGATTGGAATCAGAGAGGAGGCAAACAAGGAGGAATAACATCTGTTACAGATTGCCAAGTCAAGAAGAGGGAGTCAACACAACTGAAAAAATTTCCAGGTCACAGGCCATGGATCTTGTCATGGAGGACTCCAGTCAGCCCAACACCTACTGGAAGGGCAACACGGGACACAAGCATTCCGGGAGACTTCCACAGTAAATCAGAAATAGATTTTTGATGCAGGTTTGATGCATGATTAGGCAAGGTGCCTTACTATGTTATGAGTAAAGAAGAGTTGGTTGGACATATGGTAGCTAATGGCAGTCTTAGCCATTCAGCAGCCTGAAGCACAGGACCAGGCTAAAACAACTCCATTTACTGAATGTGGAGAAGAGATGGCTTAAGTGGAATCTAATTTCAGACTTCCAGCACTTGAATAGAGTTACAGAGAAGATGGAACCAGGTTCTTCTCCATGATGCACACAAAAAGAACAAGCTACAGACTCAAGACGCAAAAAGGGACATTTCAATTGTATATTAGGAAAAAAACTTCAGAGTGGGTAAGCACTGCAACAGGTTGCGAGGACACCTAAGGGAATCTGTCCTATTTTCAAACTTTGACGGACGAATGCTCTCTGTAGTCTGATCTAACTTTGAAGTTAGACCCGCATTGCGCAGGAGATCAGACTAGATGACCTCTAGAGATCCTTTTAAACCTCAATTTTATCATGGTATCTAGACAGGGGAGTTTCACTAATCTTCATCAGTCAAATCAGGGTAAGAATTTCTTACAAGGAAAACCCAGATTCCCCCATAACCACCACTGTGCCTAATTGACGCAACAATGGAACCTCTGACCTTCTATTTACTTTCATCAGTATAAAAGTGATTATAGTTGCATATGGATTTGATAATACCTAGTAATCTTGGAAAACCTTACCTTATTACAGTAGATTGGAAACATGAAGTTTTTTGTTAGCCCACAATAGTGATCAGAGTGAAAATGAGTAAGGAAATAAGCTGTGCAGCCTTCAATTTCTCCATACTGAAAGGCATCAACTGTAAAACCAGTTCCTACAGCAAAAGGGAAAAGAAGCCAGTCAGTAAACACACATAGTTCAGAACTAGTTTTTGATTAGATGTTCCTTTTGTTCCTTTTGTTCTTTTTTCTTTCTTCCAAATTAAAAGGTAATACAGTTACRCTGCATACAGTTGAAGGAGCCATTTAAAGATGAGCATGGTTTGTGTATGAGTCGAGTCACAAAAAAGATTTTCACTTATTAAAATAAAAATTTAAAAAGTGTCCACACACAAATACTTTCACAGGCCTCCCAACTATCTGTTGCTCAGCTGCCATCCTATAGAGATGGCAACTAGTTAAGCAAATAAAACACATTTATCTGCATTCAGCTGGTATTTTTGAAAGTTCATGTAGATTAAAATCTAATACCAACATCTTAACACAAAATAAAATGGGTAACTACACCCTAACAAAATGCATTTTGCGATCAAACTGCAATTTTTCAATTATTCTACTTTTAATATGCTACCATATAATTATCAAGCAAGCAATCCGGGGTCTTCAAATATATCTGCTGAGATGAAATGTGACTGATTTGCCATTGTATGCTTTCAGTGAGGTGCTGTTCGTATAAAGATGTTGCATAAAGACAGCTGCATAGAAGATAGCCCTTTCCTCTGCAAATGTAATTTTTTTAAAAATGCAAACATACTGAAAAGTGGTCCTTTCACGTTGGGTTATACTTTCTTAAAACCACCAAATAGCACATAGAACTAATTCACCTGGTGGCACTCAATTATTTTTCATTTTATGTTGCGCAAATTTCCCAGATCTTCTAGGAGAACTAGAAATAGTTCTACTTACTTGAAGCAAGAAGTATTTGCAAAGCCAAAAAAAAAAAAAAAAAAAAAATCAGTCTGCTTATTAAAAATCACAAGCCAAGAATCCCCAAGTGTTTGAGAGGTACCAGACTCAAAACTTCAGGGAGGCTGAATTATAATAGTCCATGGCGATAAATACATATCATTAGCAACAAAGAAAATACAGTCAAATATGCTTCAAATGTAGTAACAAAATTCAGAACAAATATAATATAGATAATAACAAAGCAACTTTAAAATTGCGTTGTAGGCATAGGAGTCTGCTCTTCAAATTTACTATATATGTGGAAAATTCTCTAAGCCCATGGAACCATGATACTGGTATAACCCCACAAAGACTTACAGGTCAGTCTTCAAGCAGGAGCTTGGCACTTAGGATCACTAATATATTTCTATTTGGCTTCCTCAAATACCTACCTAAGACTAAGATAGTCCTTCAGTGGTAAACAGAACTGTGAGGATTTGAAGCTTTTTAAGCCACTGATCCATCATCCTGTATTTTATGTAATTGCTTGAGGAGATTGAGAAATTCTTGGCTGTTTCCTTAGCTAAATTCTGCTTGGTTTTCACTTCTTTGTTTTCGCAGTTGTAGTACTTCATATTTCTAATACTCGTGAACTTCAAATACAAAATTAAGCTCAATTTTTTTAACTTAGTGTAAGGAAATAATTGCTATTGACATCCCTATTTTCAGCAATGTAAAAGATTAAATTCAGGAATTACGAGTGAATATTAACAAGGGATATATTCAAAATCATTTAAGAAAGTAGATCTCAATACTGCGTATGTTTTTTCTCTGTCAAAAACATGCAAACAACAGTCCTTGAAATAATTTTCCCAAGATAACTATTTCACTGTACTTCATTGACAAAGCCATTGCTGACTCTAGTTCTGCAATCACCTTCTTCTGGAGATCTGCACCTACACAAGATTTTATCAACTTAGATGGACGAAGGAAAATTCCTTACGAGCTGCAGCCTAAATGGTTATAAAGAGTGAAGAATACTGAAGCCTAAAATTAGGAAAAAAAATACAACACTCAAACCAAAATTAGTTAACCTCTACAAAAAGCAAGGGTTACCTCTCACCTGGTATTTTCTTGTAGAAAGGGCAGTGTTTTTTTCTTGTTCCTTCATCTGTAGTAGGCAATTCTTTAAATTTTTTTCTCCACCTTCGTTGGCCACCAGAACTTACATCTGCAAAGGCTCCATTTTTATTTGAACTTTCTACTGCTTCTACATCTTCCACAGACCCTTCAGCTCTCCTTTTTTGCTGTCTGGGCCTCTTTCCATTGGGAGTTACTGAACTGGATATCTGCTTTCCCTCACTCAAACGAGTCTCTCCTTTGCTTTCCTCTTTTACTTTGGGTTTTAACCCAAAGAAAACACCAATGTCCATTTGTTTGAGTTCTTTGGCAGAACTGGATTTGGCATTCATCCTTGCTAAAGAAAGAGATGACACTGTTTTAGAGACAGGGCTGGGAAAGCACACAGCAGCTGTATTAAGGTCTCCTCCTTTCTCCACTACCGACTGCAAACTCTCCTGGCGAGCTGTTTTTTCAATTGCATTGGCAGTCATTTTATCTGTATTAGTTACAATGTTACTTGGGTCCCTCAAAACATTACTTTTCTGTGTCAGAAGAGACCCAGCACCTTCTCTGACTAGCAATGATGATGTCTCAGTAGAACTCACGTATGCAGAATCCAAAGCACAAGCACCAGTATCTTCTGACTCCATGTTACCTGCATTAGCAGGAGAGGAAATCAGTTCTGGCTGTTCAACCTCCTTGCAATTAAAAGGAAAAGAGGATCCACTGGCTAGCCCCTCTTGCTGATGCTGATTATCTACACCTGCTGAATTACAGAACTTGCTGTTTATGTGACTCTGAGAAACAGTTTTTATGCTATGATCTAGATGGTTCAATGTAATTATTTCCTCACAGTGTTTTTTTTTAATTATGAGATTTCCCATTTTGGTATCTTCATACTGAGGCTTCTGCTGCAAGAGAAGTTCATCAAATGTTTTAAACTCCACAGAATTAGATTCTTCATCTTCAAAGTTCTGGACTTTGAATAATTTATTTTCTGATATTTTTACTTTCTTCTCCTCTTCCTCAGTTTCCTCTACACTTTCCTCAAATGTACTCAGTGGAGAATAAGAAATTTCACAGTCACTGAAGTCAGCTTTTGACTGTAGTAGACTTGGTTGACTTGTATCTTTCTGACTACACAGATCTTCTCCTGTTCCACTTTCCTGAGAGGATGCAAAGTCATAAAATTCAAATTTACAACTATTATCTGTGGTCTGTGTAAGCTGACATGTCTGTTGAGGCTTTTGAACATCTGCAAAAGAGGAAGTACTTTCACTGATTATATTTAGAGACTTCATCTGCGGTGAACTCTCTATCATCAATGTACAGTCATCATTTGGGACATTTTTTACAGTATTAGATGGTTTCTCATTCTGTGAAATTTCCTCTACATGACTTGGAGAACAGCTGGGCTTTGCAGCAGTAGAAAATGTCACCTTCCTCTCCGAAGTGTTTGCTGAAGAGTTTACAAGATAATCTCCTGCCCTGCTTGCCGCAAGTAGAAAATGGCTATAGCGCTTGTAGTGGGATGGAATGGTGGAAGTGCACAGTAAACCATCAGGACACTCTATGAAAACAGTTAAACAGTTAGAGAAGTAATGTTAATATATTTGCAAATATAGTTGGCATAATTATTAAAACAAAAATCACACATGACACACAATTCAAAAGCTTTTTCTTATATATGCAGCTATTGGAGGACAGAAGGCACAAGTATAAAGTAATTTTCAAGTTGCCAAGACCTCCTGCCCTGAGCTGGCTGGAAATGAGAATGCTTCCAATCTCAAACTAAACAGCTGCTGCTAATACAGTGCAATGCCTGAATTAATACAGCCCTCTAACAACAAGAGTACTTAACCCTGTTTCAATACTGTGCTAATGTAATCATATGGCTTCTAGTTTAGAATTGTCTCACATGCAAGCAATGACTCAGAGCAGTAGCACCAGAAAAGGCCAGCAGACATGTTTCAAAACAAACCAAATCTCAAATCTTGGTCCTGAATCAACCTGAAATTCCATTTCAAATTGTCTGCTGGGTTACACATTAAATTAAAAAAAAAAAAATGATGCCAGCAAAAAATGATGCCAGCAAAAAAGCTGTGGCTGTTCCCTAAGTGTTTTTTGTTGAGAGTTTGCTTGCCTAACTTTTGAGGATTTTAAAGTGAAAGCATAAACCAACCAGAAGGATTTTTCATCTGTTAATTATGGGAGTAAGAGATGGAAATGAGGTGTTAACACATCTGCCTTAAGTTAAAACCACTGCCATAATTGGGATTAAGGGTCTCACATTTCATCGTTCTGAAAAAGACACTTCAAGGAAAGTTACTAAGAGATAAAAAGAAAAGTGACTGTGCTACCTTAATGGCCTTTACTCAAGTTTCCTGACTGTATGCTTTCTGTTTTTCAAGATTTATGAAGTGTATTAAGAACCTAAGTTGGATATATGGATCTGCCCAGACATGGCATTTCCCCACGTGAAACTAGCAATTGGAATGAGTCAGTTTTATTCCTCTCGTACAGAACTCAAAACAAAATTGCGTTGTCTTATGATACAGAAACGTTCACATATAATTCTGTATAAAATTTCTAAAGCATACTAGATCAGGGGCTAACATTTCAAGTAAATTAGCCTAACATACTAATTTCAGCTTCCAGCTGTCCATAGACAACTGGACACGTCACACAGCAACATCGATACAGGATAATAGAACTTACACTTAAGAAGAAAGAAATTCGGTGTCAAAAGTAGCAGCCTCTTAATTGAAGGAGGTTTTTTTGCTGACAATGACTTAGTAATTGAAACAGGTTCCATTATTTTAAAATGGTAAATATGCACCTTCAATTTCTTCAATAAACTACTAAAACTGGAGCTTGATAAACAACCATGAATCTTTATCACTACTCTACAAAGTTTTGAGACTAGATTCTGGTATCAGATTTTCATGTCAGATTTCCATGTTCTTCACAAAGAACCAAAAATCTCATACAAAAATAATACTGATAAATTATCAGCAATAACATTCTAAAAATCATACCAACTACCACCTCAGATTTTTAATTAAATATGAAAACCAAGGTTTACAGCAACATTATGTGAGAAGCCTTTAACTCTTCTCTGCAGGCTTTCTTCTTACTGTATTCATACCTTTTTCAATGGATCCTGGAGTATCCAAACATTCAGCAACGTGCCATCGAGGTGTCTGGACCAACAGCAAAGAGAAAGGCATCTGGCAGCTCGGACAGTATCCATCATGAACAGGCTTTGCATTTTGTGAGCTCTGTTCCGTCAGGCTGCTCACGCTTTCCTGCGAGTGCACACTACTGTCATCTTTACATTGATCTACATCCTGATTTGGCCTTGATCTCTGCTTGGTTTTCTGAAGCGTATCAGTTTTTTCTATGGATTTTTTTTTATTTCTATTTCTCTTTCTTTTTGGCCTGCATTTGCCATCACTTACTTTCTGCACAGGTGTAGAGATGCTCTCGGAATTACTCTGATGCTTCGGCTTCCTAATGGATTTGTACTCCCAAATGTCCTCTTCCAATAAAGCATCATCAGACATGGCAACACATGAAATATTCTCCTTGCTTTTAAGCAACAGTTCACAAATCTATCTTTCCTTCCGCTAATGCGTTTTCTCTTCCCTCCCCCCTTCACTATCGGAAGAAAAGCACCTGAACTCCATTTAAAAAAACCAACACTGGGCCACAAACCGAACAGCAGTCCATGATGGCACAGAAGCATGGTGGATCCTATCCTAAAAATAATTTAATGAGTGTCTCTTTCAATATTTGTAATTACTCCTGCTAAACAAAACCCGAGTCTGTAAGATGCAGAAAGACTTGCAGGGCGAGCCATTTCCTTCAGCTGTCCCTCTCGTAAGTACCTAACCCGGCCTCGGAAGGCGAAGCCCAGCTAGGCCCGCTCCCGACTGCCACYCCGCTGCCCCCAAGTAGGACGACTTTAAAAGAAAACGATGAAGAGCTCAGCTATGGGATCGCTGCCGGGAGTCACCACACGGTGAGGCCAGCACCGGCACGGCGCTGCCGGGAGGGGCCGCGCTCCCCGCCGCCAGCGGCCCCGCGCGTAGGTCCCGCCGCGGGCACCGAGGGGGCCTGCCTTCCCGCTCCCGCCGCTACCGAGGGTCGTGGGCGGGCGCCTCCTCGAGCGGGCGCCTCTCCTCAGTCCTTCGCCGCCGCGGCAACGCATTCGCTTCCGCAGCTTCGTCACGACGGCTGCCGCTCAACTTTCCGCTTCTCTCATAGCATCCCCCCCCAAAAAAATCCCACCGTTCAAATTATTGATGCCTTGTTTGGACTTTGTCCCGGTACTGCTCGATTTTCACCTCCGTTCCACTTACAAATAAAAAGGTATCTGGGCGGGAAAAGCAGGCTGTGTTGAATCTGCTGAGCTGGAAACACCACTGGGGATTCTCTTCACGAATATGCTTCTGTGAGTATCAAAGCTGTGTAAAAACACGAAATGAATGAGAAGGTCCCCCTTTAAAACAGAGGAGTTATTGTGTGTTTGTGCTGAAGTTTTGGTTTGTTGGGTTTTTTTTAATTACAATTTTCTTCCGCAGCGTTGCGGGAGGTGCCGAATGTGCGGCGGTGAAACGGCAGGCCGGTAAACAGCGGCCCGTCCTGGCCGCGGGCTCGCCCAGGAGGCGTCATGGCGGCGGGGGGCCTGGCGGGGCTCCTGCCCGCCCAGACCCAGCTGGAGTACGCCCTGCTCGACGCCGATACTCCCCAGGAGAAGGAGAACTTGGTCTACCAGTACCTGAAGAAGATGGACAGCCGGGAGCGGGACCTAACGGTGCCCGAGCTCGGCGGAGGTGGGTGGCGGGGCCCGAGCGGGTCAGGCCCCGCGGCGGATCGCGGTTCGGCGTCCCGGGCCCGCCGGGCGGGCGGCTGCAGGGTCTCCGCTGGTGGAGGTGGCTGAGCTCTGGCGCTCACCGTGTGGCGTTTTCCTTGAAGTCCCGCTGCCTGCGAGGGCCGTGCAATTACGGCTCCGTTAGCTGCTTTTTTAAAAGGCACTTCTAGTTACAGGAAATGTCACTCCTGAAAGCACCAGGAGCAAAGGTCGAGAGAAAAGAACCCCTTTATAAATGCTCCCCCTGCTTCTGGTTGCAAAAACTGTTCTTTAAGGCCTCTCCTCTAAATTTCTACTAGCTTCATTAATTTAAGCCTTTCCTTTCTGTACAGTATATTGATATCTCTCTCCTCTTATCACAGTGAGAACCTTACCAACTCTCACAGCTTCCTCCTGCACTCCCTTGGTTTCACTGCAGCCGCTTAGGATATTTCCCAGCACTCTCCCCCCATGACTTACCTGTGCTTGTCAATTTTCATGTCTCTGATAATACAAACTGTGCTGGAGATGTCATCCTCCTTCAGTGGTATGCCCATTTCCCTTTCCCACATTTCTGTATCTCTTTTTGTGCTAAGTGAAATCAAAGGTTAAGTCTTGTAAGATCTTGCAAGTCCTGCTCAGGGTCCTTGTAACCTTAGTGAGGCTCTCTGGAACTGTGGGAGCTCACATCTGACTGCAAGACAGAGACCTTAGCAGGTAAACTTCAGGGTTAAAATCACATGCATATCATGGGAATAAATTCTGACTTGTAACCAGTGGAGCAAAGTGAATGCTCTTTCTGTCTAGATTTGGACCCCTGAACCCGAATTTTCACTTTTGTCATTAGTATTGTTTCACTTTCTGTGTTCTGTCAAAGCTTATTTTCTCCTCTAAAAAGAGCTTAAATAGGTAGCCATTTTTCATTTCCAGTATTTTTTTATGAAAGGTATTTTAATTTTAGTAAAAAGGGGAGCAATGCCATAAAATAAGTAAGTTACTCTTTAAAAAAAAAAAACAACGGTAAAGCATTGCCCTTATGCGGAAATAGTGCATATACTTGATAAATTATTCTCATTATTGTCACCAAATCTGAATATGTGTGCATCCATTTATGTTTATAAATATATGGAGGTAGAGACCAATCCTCCTCTTAGTGAAACAGAAAACAAGCCTCCTGCTGACTTTAGAAGCAATAGCTTCTCCTGGGGCAGTAAGAACTTAGTTTGCTGAAACTGTCAGGGTGGAAGTTTTGAGGATTTTTAGATTAGTCAGCGTACATTTTTAAAAAGTAGTCCTTCAAAAATTTGCATTGTATCAAATCTATCTGTTTCCCCCCCTCCCCATTATTTTCAGAAATGTTGAGTGATAATAACAGCAGACCATATTCTAGGATATTTATTTCATATCTTGATACCAGTTTCTTATGGGATCAGAGGAATATCAGTCACCAGTGAGAAAACAGTGCTTTCCTGTCTCATATCAAGTGGTTAAAATAAATGACCAGGAGTACTGCAGGGTATATATGAAAGGGTTGTATCTCTTCTCATGTCACAGGATTAATTTATGCCTGTAATTTCTAACTTTGAAAATCAAGATCAAAACTATAAACACAAAAATATTTCAGTGATCTCTGAAATTAGTTCTTTACAGAACTGTTGGAAAAATCATTAAGAGTTTAGCAGTTTTTTAGTTTACTAGCATTTACGTGAGTTTTAAATAAATAGTTGTTGCCCATATGACATTGTTAGAGTTTGAATAATGTAGATCATGTTTTAAAATGTATGAAGGTTGTTCTGAGACTTGCATGCTCTTCCAATTAAAAGGTGCCTATATAAATATATAAACCACGCTTTCAATATTACATTAAACCTTGTTAATAATATTTCATTTGCTAATTATGAAGAATTGTGGAACAGAAGGGTGAGTTGGATAAATACAAGACACTTGGTTTTCTTTTCTACCTGCGTAGAAAGTGATGTTGCACTTTTTTTAAGTGAAATGTGCTAGGAACATTGTGTGGTGTTGTGTAAATTAGGTATAAGTATCTGCCTTTCCCTATCCTTCCCCTAACTGGGTATCTCTGTTCTCTGTATTCCAGATCTACAATGGTTAAACACTGAAGGTCCTATTTCTCTTCACAAAGACCTTTGTGGAAAAGTTGTGGTGTTGGATTTCTTTACTTACTGCTGCATCAATTGCTTGCACCTGCTGCCTGATCTCCACACGTTAGAGCACCAGTATTCTGATAAAGGTAAAAGTGCTTTGGCTTGCTTGGAATAGAATTTCCTGGCAGTGTTGCAGGCGGAGTAGCTGAGTCACTTTGTTGCTGGTTACTAAACAGCTGGCAAAATTTCAGGGGTGCCTAAAAATGTCTTCTTATCTTTTAAGTAGCCTAAAAAAGGTGACTGTGTATACTCTCATCACATTTTTAAATGGGGTTAAATAAGGTATCTGTTGTGTCTGTATAATTAAAGAAACAGGATATGTGCTTAAAGCCCAAATCTGATATCCTTATAAATAAGGCTATTTGCAAAAAGCTATGCAAGGATGTAAGACACAGGCTCAAACTTAATCTACATATGTAACCCTCTACAGTTGACTTAGGAACCAACTGTGAGGAGAACATAGTAAAGGTGGTAGAGTGGATATAGTTAAGATTACTTGTTTTTTCCATTCTAACTGAAAACAAAATATGTAAGCTTGTTTTAGATTTTTTTTTTGGTACCGGCATCACCTTATATACCACTAATAGTCCTGTATTCTGGAGAGGGAATCAAGCTCTCTAGATTTCATCTCAGATGTGAATTTGTGTCTCTCTCTGACTGAATAAAAATGCAGGGTAATTACTATTTAGAATGCAGTCTCTTGTCATCATGATGACTTGTCAGAGATAAGCTGTGGTCTTATACAGAATGTATCAGCTACTCACTTATCTTGGATAATTTAATAGGCTGAACAGTGAGATGAGGAACAGTGTTACTTTCAGCCCTAAAAATATTACATTAAACATAATATATATATGTAATAAAAATAACATTATCTTATAATTTTTAAGTCTCTGATTCTCCATTGGCGTTTCTGATTGATTCTAATTTTGGCAGCATTTATTTTCATGTGTTACCTACTTTCACTAGAAAAAGAAATTACAATGTCTTTGGAATTTCAAGTTCTTTAAGTAGTTCACTTATATATTGTAGGTTTATGTAGCGCTTTACAGAAGACTCAAATAAACTAATTTTTCTACCTTGAAAAGCTTAGCTGTTTGCTTTGAAGAACATTGAGATCTGGTATAATGTTTTAGATATGAGAAACTTTATCTAACAAGGAAAAACTGTCATGGCGTTTTTTAAGATGGAGGCAGTTTTAAGTGGAAGGTGATTAGCAAATGATAAATGGACTGCTGTGGATATCAGGCATGCTGGGAAGAAGGTCTAAATTGAGATTTCAGAAGATTACATTGATCATATAATGAATAATATCTTTAAATGATAAACATTTGTAGTATGGTGTTATTGTATTAATATAGCTGTCATATCCTTAATCTGTTTTTTAAGACCAAGCTGTTAAATCAGTCGATAACAAAAAATTAATTTTAACAACCTCTGCCCATAAGCTTTCTCTTTAAAGTATTTGAACTTCTCTGTACTGGTGTAGAAGAGGCTGTAGCACTCTGAACTGAACTGGAGGTCCACTTGGAGACACTTTTCTTTGTTTGACTTGTATTAAACTTCCTGTCATAGGAGTTACTACTTGAGGAAAGTACCTTGCTGATAGGTGATAAATTCTTTTTGCATTTGAGCTATCCTAATAGTTCATTTTGGATTTGAGCTGTCCTGTTCCTACAGGAACCGGAGTTAGAAAAAAGGTACTTGGGATGAAAGTGGAAAAACAAGTGGAGGTAAAAGGAAAGAAGAGCAGGTGTGTGTAACATTAATCTTAAATTTAATGTGTTAGGAAACAGAGGATAGCCATTGCATTCAGGAAGAGATTAAGGTGCTTGATGGTTCAAACAAAAAGAAAAATACGTTTGTTTTTTCACTATAGACCTCCCTTTTGGTTGTTTTCTGTTGTTCTCATGTTTTGATTGCCAGCCTTTTCAGGATTATTTAATCTTTCTTTGCTGTGTGTAAATTTTAGCATTACAGTAGTGTAAGACTATATATTGAAATATGTAAGTATAAATGTATCAAGGCAGTAAGGGTTGTGTTTTTTTAAGCCGTAGAAAAATACTTCAGTAGATGGTTTTACGTCAATGTGCATCTTCTTCACCAAAGGCAAACATAATTTACTAATCACTAGGAGAAAGGGGAGAGTTGTTGACTTGAGAAACTTGAGAAAGAGAAAGGTTGGAGGAGTAAGACTAAATTAGAAAGGATATTGGCCATATAAAAATGCTTTAAGAATGCCTAGATATATTAATGCAGGTATCTTGGTATTCGGCCTTATTCTGGAGTTTCATTCTATTTTTATCTACTCTCTTCTTTAGTTAATGGACATCCCTTCTCCTTTCAGGGGATGGGGGACAGGTTCACTTCTGGTTGGGTTGGTTCCGAAATCTATCAGCTTGTTATTGGAAAAACTGATTTTGGTGCAAAGATGAGCGACACGATTTCTTTTGGCAGCAGCAAGTCAGATTAAATATATAGTGAAACTGCAGCTTTACTAAACTTCAGATTTGTAAAGTTAGCATTTATTTACAGATTTCATGTATATATTTATCATGCTATGGAAGTGACAGAGGGTGCTGACCTAGCAGACAATATTAGTCAGAATGAAAACAACATCTTACTCTGACAAAGCATCTATCTCATAATGCATTTGGATCTTTAATCTATTGTTTGAATATTTGAAGGAATGTTGCCTATATTTTTCTGTGTAACTAAGAACAAACCTCAATATTGATATAATTCACAGCAATGTCTTTTTTTGATTGTACATTGTGCACATATATTTTTGATACTCTGATATATTTTTTATAATGTGGTTCGAATGCCCTCTTACGTGGAGTTGAAACTTCAGCAGTGTGATCATCAGACATGAGAAGTCTGAACACAAGAAGCTGTAGTTTTCGGGTGATCCTAAACCATTATATATATTATCATACATATGTACATTGTTCTATTGTCTGGAACTTCAAGAGATCTATTTCAAAATGAAGACTGCTTTCCATAGGATTAAATGTCGCCTAGCATCTTTATCTGATATGTTCTCGCTGCTATCTTCAGTGGTGCTATTTCTGTTTTTCAAGTGGCATTCGGAAAGTTATTTTAAAACCCCAGTGCATATTCAGTTCATGTTATCAGCAGTCCAGAAATTACTTCTTTAAGAGGGAGTACTTTTTAATATTCAGAAATAGCTTGGCATAAGTCCAGTGTTGTGCTGTGGTTTAATCCTTCAAATAAAGTGTTTTAAATGGTGTGCATATTCTTGTATCTCAGCATAGCATCCGTCAGTTTCCACAAGAGTTTTCTTCACGAGAGGCTGTTATAACTTATTTGTGCTGTTCAGGTGTTCAGTAGAGAATTGTCTTTCTAGCTTTAATGATATTTTTGAAGGACAAATATAAGTGTTGCAGCTGATCCTATTATAGTTAAAATGTTTGACCTGCTGTTTGGAGTTCAGCAGTTAATGATAACTGCAACTTCAGGTATCTGATACTGCAACATGCTGTGCCTATAGGATTGATAAAGACTGTATCAGTTACAGATACAGAATTAAAAAATCACTATGAAATAGTTATATTCAACTAAGTCTTTTATTGTTCAGCACTTTACTCTTTCCTGTCACATTGAAATATTACCATTCCTGCAGATGCTGTTCTTCTCCATTAATACTGTTTTATGGTTGAGGAGAAGGTCTAAAAGAGAAAAATAATTTTCCATTTCTCTGTAACTGAATAAAAAGCCAACCTGAGATTATATTAGGGTTTTTTTTTTTTTAGGAGGAAACAAACTTGTCTGAGCTCAAACAATACAACTATTTAAGACCTGAAATAATTGCCTTTCTTACATTTCTACCACAAAACCAGAGGTGAGGGTAGAATAAAGATGTCCAGCTAGCCAGGTTGCTCCTCTACCATAGAGGTAGGAGAAAAGCATAACAGTAAATACTATATTCCATTCCAAACCATGTCGTTGAATGCAGTTGTTTACAGCTGTTACTTTCTGGGTCCTGGTTCAGGCCCTCTCTGATCAGACGGCTGGTTTCACCATTCTTGCAATGGAAAACTCCACTGACAGTAACCGCAGGGCTTTTGGAGGACTGTTTTACAAAAGCATTTATTTTTACATATTTGCTTGAAGTTTTACAAATAGCGAAGCCCTTTAATGGATTAGGTAGTAAATGCCAAATAACAGTAATGATCTGATCTGTAAATTTCCAGTTTAGAATGAATTGTGTGACACATAACAGTTGATGCTAAATGAAATAGAATGTGTAAGATAGGTGAGTTATTGCAGAAAAAAGTACACTTCCTGTGGATTAAAAAATTAAAATGCTAGAATGCGAAATAAATAAAATTATTTTCTTTGATAAAGAGAAAGGTGCATTATGAAAGCTGCAACAAGTTATTTTGTGTGTGGATTTCCTTCTCAGAGAGCTAGTTCTGGATTTTGGTAATTGCAATTGCAACTGGAAGAGTGAAGAGAGAAAAACTGGGGGAAAGAGGGGTACTGTTCTAGCAACTATGAGAAGCTACAGGATGAGAAATTAATTAGTTAGCAAGGTGATTGAAAATATTTAGGTTATGTTCTGATTAGATTTGTGATAAACTGATGGAGTATTTTCCTGTTGTAACACATGGTTATATCTGAATGAGAAAAAAATTGCCTTCTAAAAACTATCTACTACTACAAGTAACTGAAACAGTTCATACTCTCAAGTCTTCGTAAAACTTTGCTGAGAAAACATTTATTTAAAAAATTGTCTTTTCTAGATGAGTGTCCTTTCAGGAGGGCTATTTCCATTGGCTGTTGTTTAGGATAAAGCATAACAATATTAGAGTAAGCACCAAATAACACGACTTGCTTACTTAGAGATTCACATTGCACATCTGCCTTTATCCTTTATAACTAAATTGTATCCTGCTTATCTAAATTTAATAGCTGTTCAGCCAAACCTATTTTGTCTATAATAGCACAATGCAACATGTTCAATTGCAGTGAGTATTTGTATGAGCACAAATTAGTCTGATTTAAGAACCTTATGAAGTTCTTCAAGGATCTACACTCATCGTGTTTCAGAGTATAAGCATCAACAGAATTGGATTAGACTGGGTAATGGCTGTTCTTCCTTCATGCCACCCTGTACAGACTCCAAGTCTTACTTGCTTTTTGGTATTGTATTACTGAAGAAGTACAGTACTACAAGGAATCCACCTATAGACATTGGTGGCTGGGAGAAGGAAGGAAACACCACAGATATTTGAATGCTACTGATAAAAGGGTTTATAAACGCTAAATGTTTTTATAGACCTGACGGGGGGGGGGAAGTACTTTTTTTGTTGTTGTCAAAATAATTTCTAATACTGCAGTAAAATTAACTCAAGTTGGGTGTCAGCTCTAAGGATATTTTCCTTTCCCATTTAATTTCACTCCTCTCCTTAAAATAACATTAAAGGTCAGATGAAAATTTAAAACTTACTTGGACAAAGAAATAGAAAGATACCAATTGTTATTTGTGGTTACAAAATGCTTGCGCTGTCCCGAAACATGAGTGATTTTTTGATAAGTAGTAAGGTTAATGTGTAAGGATTTCCATTAGATTAACAGTTCTGGTTTAAAATTATTGTATTGCAGCTTTCTACAACTGCATGGTTACTGCTGTTGCCTTCCTTACTTCAGTTAGAATGGGCAAGTTACTTTGACTATAACAAGGTTATGCTTAGGGCTAGTAGTATTTTTTAAGTACAAAGTGGGACGAAGTATGGTATTGATGTCGTGCACGGTTTACTTCATGTGGTAGAGACTATGCTAGTAAAACATAATTTAAAGCCCTGAAAAAGGATGCAGTCTTTTTTTTGTCTTTTTTTTTCCCCTCTTTTTTTTCTCCTAGAAAGTACTGAAAAGTGGCTTGACTGAAGGCTTGAATGAAGCCTCTTCATTCTTTTTCTGTTGGGTAGGAAGGGGGAGTGGAAAATTTGGGGATGCTTACATAATTGTCTACTTGGGGTGGAAGTAGATTTATTTCTTACCACAAGGGAAAAGCAGTTGAAGTCTGAGCCATAGATTTTTATTTCTGTGTTTGAATTTCATAAAATTAAGAAAATAAGCAAGCAATTCAAGGAAGCTCATAATTGTGTGCTTTTGATCAATTTTAGGGTTGGTATTATGTATGCAGTGTATATAAGCAGAATTATATTACTTTATGCTTATGCAACACCTTCATACTGGGATTTCAAGTGCAGTTATTCCTGCTATGGGACAACCTAAACTCTTCATTGTCTTTATTAACCAAATATAGAAATTAAGTTAAACATGGGGGGGCAAAAATCAATTATTTAATCCTCTTTTCCCTTTTTTTTCTTTTTTTTTTTTAAAAGGAAAAGGGTTCAAGCCTGCCTAGTTTGTAACAAGTGCTATTTGTCATTTTGTCATAGTTGTCAGTGCTGCCATTTTTATTTGAAATATAGAATACTGTATTGATTTCAGAAGCCTATACTTTATTTTTTTACTGTTTATCTAGAGTTAGATAAAGGTAACTCTGGATTTCCATAGGTCACTGTTACATTTGTGATTCCTAGTTAACTGTGGAAAAGAATTCATTTTCTAAAACACCATAGTTGTGTATAGGAATCAAAAGACAAAGAGGTATCATAAACATCTGAAAAAAACGAAGTATCAGTTGAACTGCTACAGCTTACCCATAATTATTTTGAAAGTGTTTTCTACTTTAGTATGTAGAGGTTCAGGAACTGAGAACAATTTATGACATATTAAATGTCAGCCAGCTGGGGAAGTAATGGTCCTAAAGTTCAGTAATTTTACTGAAATGTTATTTCTGAGTTTCAGTTTTTTGTATATGTAGCTATCTATGTTCCTACTGAGATGTAATTGCTTTTTGTTTGTTCAAATCCTCTTTCATTCTGGAAAGCAGTCAGTCACATTGTGAGATAACTGTGCTTCATTTTTACTGTTTCTTAATTCAAATACAAATATGTTTCAATGCACGACTTTATTTTTCCTTTCAGATGGTCTTATTATTGTTGGTGTCCATTCAGCGAAATTCCCAAATGAAAAAGTTCTGGATAACATTAAAAGTGCCGTTCTGAAGTATAATATTGTCCACCCTGTAGTAAACGATGCAGATGCAACACTGTGGCATGAACTGGAAGTGTCCTGCTGGCCCACTCTGGTCATTCTCGGGCCTCGTGGAAATATGCTGTTTTCACTTGTTGGAGAGGGACACAGAGAAAAGTTGTTTTTATTTACTTCTATAACACTGAAATTCTACAAGGAGAGAGGACAAATCAAAGATAACGACATTGGAATAAAGCTATACAGAGACTCCCTCCCACCTTCTCCCCTGCTGTTTCCTGGCAAAGTGACCGTAGATAATTCAGGGGAAAGGCTGGTAATAGCGGACACGGGACATCATAGGATTTTGGTTACTCAAAAAAATGGACGAATCCTACACATTATTGGAGGTAAGGGTATATAAGTTTATTATAGTAATTTTAGTTTAGGAGTAGAGTATGTTCGCTGGGCCTACTAGGCTGATTCTTTTCTTAGAGGACCTAGCAGTTTATAAACGCTGCCAGAAATCTTTCTTTCTACTAAAATCACTTTTACTGGATATGGGGGAATATAGCATAGTACCAAAGCTGTTAATACAGCTGTTTGAGATGTTTAATTTTTTTTCGTTGTTCCATTGACTAAGTTCTGTATTTTTGTGATATCCAATAAGAATTACAAAAAATATATTTTGTATTCTTCTGGAAGAGTTACAAATGGGTTTAGATTTAAGTGACGTGCATCCACATCCAACAGCAAGGTAGGAAGAAGAAAAGAGACAATAATGCCTCCCTTCCCAAGAGAAGAAATTAATGTTGAACTGTGGTGGTGGTGTTGTGTAGGAAGGTTGTTGGGGTGTGTTTTTTGTTTGGTTGTTGCTGTTGTTTTTTAAATCAAGAGCATTCCTCTATAGGATCCCCTTCTGGTTTTTACCGGAGGGGAGAATTATTAAGGAGAGTGGCATTGCACTAGTACATAGGCACCTGAAAATGAAGTTGCCTCAGTATATATGAAAAGGCCTGTGTTCTCAGCAAAATTGAGGTGTAACATATAAACAAGTTATGAAAATAGTGAAAGTTAGGTATCTTAAATTTAGTTACATTTGTTACGAAGTTTATATTAGTAACGTTTCGGCTTTAAAAAACTAATCTCTCTAACTGTTTTTGTAAAAATACTATCTGCTTTACAATGCGAACAAGAAAATACAGTTGAACTTGCACGCTCTTTGTATGCTTTACTCTTTCATAAATGAAACATTCAGACTTGTTCTTTTTTTCAGTCTGTTACAATGGTCAAAGTTACATCTTGATGCACCAAGTACGTAGCTATTAGGACAGTCCATCTGTGAGCAACCATAATAGACAGATTTAGGAAGTGGTTGAATCCCCAAATCATTGAAAACAGCGGTTCATTTATGTCTCAGAATCAGGACCTGTATGCCGTTGTGTCCTGTATTACTTAGTCTGGTGTTGACTAATGCCCGTCCCATGGCAGGATCCTGCAAACGTCATAAAAATACCAGTGGCACTGCTGTTTGAAAAAAGCAGGAAAATCTCTTGCTGTTGAAGTAGCAGTGCATTGGGTGGACAGACTAATTATCCAGGTTAACCTGATAAAGGCATTAGTCTTAATACCCTTCTCCTGTAGGAAGTACAAACAGGATTTCTTATGACAAAAGTGAGAGAACTTGGTTTCCGTTTTATATGTGAGATGAAATCTCTGCTGACAAGGTACCCTTTAGTGTTCTGGGATAATCATTAAACAGTAATTCAGAGGGAAGTGTCCTAACCTCTGAACTGGTACCCCTCCTTCCTGTGGCACTCTGTGCTATTCCCTTCTCTGGGGATGTGCAGCTTGATGCTTACCAAGGGGAACTACTGGAATCTGGCACACCAGCACCTCGGCGCTTCGTGTCTGTGAAGGTCTAAATTGTCTTCTGACAGTAGATTGTAAAAGTTTGTGTGTATCAGTGACTCAGTTAAATGATTCAGTGGGCAGAAAATAATGTAATGAGGTTGATAATACAGTAATAAATGTGGGCATGCACAAAGGTTGAAATTACTGTATTTGCATCATAAATCATGATGTACACATAACTCATGTATCTAAATGTCTTCTGCTGACACATACTGCTAATGTACTTTAAATGTTACTCCCTCTGAAATACAATGCTTACCTTCATACTGTTAAATTCAGGTCATGTTCCCTTCTATTTCTTGATTGTTCTGTGCAGAAGACTGTCACTCCAGCATTCTCACTGTTCTTTTGTGCAAATAGTTCCATGTCATCCTTTTCCTAATTATTATTATTATTAATGAGAAAATGCTGCTAATCAAATATTAGTTTCATTTGTGATTACACCAAAATCTAAACCATTGAAATGGAATTGAGCTTTGGAATTTAAAGTTTTTCCTGCTGGCTTGCTTTGATGTGGTCGGGAATAAAAAAAGATGATGTTTTTTTATTTCTGTCTTCTGTTGTTGCTGTTGTCCTTTAGTGCAAGGGAACAAGAGCAATTTAGGCCCCTATTAAGACTTCTCTTTGGAAGGTGAGCTTAAAGAAGCAGGGAACTTCTGGAAAATGAGTTCAAAACTTAATAGCACTTAATAGGCTATTGTAATTACATAACACAGTGACTAAACTGAGACTACACAAAATATTAATAATGTAAACTGTACAAGGTACTGTGAAAGCATCTCTTAGAATATGCAATTCTCTTACAGGTTTAAATGTATGCACTTTATTTTTAAGGGTTTTTTTTCTAAAATTACTTTTGAGTTTGCTTTGTTTCATTTATAGGTCCAAACAGTGGAAGGAGAGATGGAAGATTTTCAGAGGCAGCTTTCAACTCACCACAAGGGATCGCTATAAAAAATAATGTTATTTATGTAGCTGATACAGAAAATCACCTAATTAGAAAGGTAAATTTTCCATAAGGAAATTCAAAATTCAATCTCTCGTACCTTATTCTATTTACACAGGTGAAAATTTATGCCAGATTAATTACTCTCCAAATACATTCAATATCAGGAAGGAAATTTGGCCTAATATCTTAAAAATAAATGCTTTGTGCAGTTTGTTTTTTAAAGTGCTACGTATGCTTTTGTGCTTTCTTTCAAATGAAGATGATATGCGCTGCTCATTCTAGCATAACTGATTATTTTTTTTCTAGTGACTCTTACTTTCCTGTTGTGAGAAACATCTATTCTTAGTACTGGAAGCAAAAACTGTTTCTGTTTCACTTCCAGTAGTATCAGATTCTTATCTAAAGTTATTGTACTACTATGGCTCAGTGAATATCTAAACTTTTGTTAGCTATTTGGGTCTCTAAAGTACAGGTAACTGCTTTAATTTCAGAATTGTCTGCATGTGCATTTGTTTTGATTAAACACTTAAAAAGTTTTAGCAAGTAGGAATGTTACTCTCTCTATATATTGTCATTGGATCTTACATTTGGTTAGGTCAAATTTAGAATAATCAGAAGTTAAGTTTGTTGAAGCAATATAATATTACCTTATTATTAAAAGTATTTTATGCATCTCGGAAGATCTTATACTCAGATCCTCACTCACCAATTTGTCTGATTAATAATCAGAGGAGGTACATCCTTACTCAATTTGGGGTGCCTTTGTACTGTTACGGTGCCTTTGTACTGTTAAGTGGGTTCATTCTGTGTTTCGTTTCAAAGCACTAGTCCGCAAACTCCCTGCACTGTATTCATTGTAGTTGGCTACCAGGTTTTATTCTGGAAAGGACCAAGGCTCACTGTTGGTAAAGAAACATTGCTACTGAAAATAAGTAGATTGTTCCAGGTTCCTCATCTTACTAATATTCATCACTGTAGCTTGGTGACCACAGGAAATTAAGTGTTGCAGGTAGCAAAGACAGCACAGAAACATCTGAAGATCTGGATCATACTGCTTCATCATTTTTCATGATAATTAGCTGTTCCCTTTCATCTAAATGTGCCATGAGGGTATCCAAGAATTAAAGTAATACAGCAGCTACAGGACATGCTTTCAAATGTTTGTGCAGGCCATGGGCCTTGCAAAAAGAATGCATTCAGTGCTACACAACTTAGAAGACACTATGCGTGAAAGACTCCCTGTCTACATGGTCATCACAATAAATTCATGAGAGGTATTGGAAGTCACTTATAAAATAAGCAAAAGAGGAAGGAAAAATAAAGTGATTTAGGTTGCAGAAGTGAAATAAAATAAAAACATATTTTGCTTCAGGGCATGAAATAAACTTCAAAAATAATTTGCTTTGTGCAGATTATTTTATATAGAGATGGGAGATACTGTTACAGTATCTGAATTTTTATGTCATATTCCTATAGAAGTTTAAAATAAAACATCCACATCCATTGTCCATCTGAGTATTTCTCTAGAAAATGTTGATGCTTTCTTCTACAACTGCTGAGTAAACCTGGACAGAGCAGTGTTAATTTTTGTTGCGTGTGGAAGAGAATTCCAGGCACGTGGTTTTCCTGCTGCGCGCTGGTTCCCCCTTCCCCCCCCACCCCCCAAGAAGCATTGTGGTAAAATTAATTTTCCTACGTAAACACCTGAAATTAGTTAGGATTTGTTCTTGATTTGTCAGCAAAAACTCTCAGTTTTTGACATCTAGCTCAAATTATCTGTAACTTCAGTCAAATTAATGTTGTACATTCAGAGTATGTAATTTCACTTCTTGTAGATTGACCTGGAATTAGAGGTGGTGACCACTGTAGCAGGCATTGGGATACAAGGCGTTGATAAGGAAGGTGGAGCAAAAGGAGAACAACAGCCTATCAGCTCTCCGTGGGATGTGGTCTTCGGAAAGTCAAGTATTGTATCAGTTGAGCTTTTAACGTCTCATATTTACACATGCATGACTGTTTGCTAAATGTTTTCCTGTTTTAGTAATAATCTGAAATGTGAAAAAGGAAAGACTTACTTTACAGCTGATTCTGAAAAACTGGTTTCATTTGCAAGTAATAACTGCAATTCTGCCTTGCATCCTGAAAAAATGTAAACTGTTACTTGATGTGAAGAAAAATTCTTTTGTAGGAAGTTACATAGTTACTGGGTCCAAATACAGAAGGAAATTGTGATTGCTTTTGTTAGGCCAGTGCTTTATGCCAGGATCATTTAAGAAGAACTACACTTTACAGGAAGTGCGCATTGTCTAGAAGTTCCTTTCCTTGACTATACAGACATGTCTGACCATTTGTAAATATTTGAGTTTAGGAAATAAAAATAATTTTAGTTGGAGACCTCTGTTTATTCCTGTTTAGGTGATGTAAAATCATTAGACTCAAGATCATGATAGAGTCAATCAGATAGGAGAGGAATACCTCAGAAAAAACCTTGCAAGCATCAGGGGGTAAAAATTAAATCTTTGCATAATAGGATGCAAGAATCAGCTTCTGAGGATTTAAGTAGCTTGCTTTCCTGATTCACATAACACACACCTGAGCTTGACATCGCATAACTGCCATGTTTTCAACTGTTATTAACTGTGAGTTGATACTCTATTTTCTCATGTTTCAATATAATTTTCTCATTTCAATATAATTTAGAAGTTGCAGGTGCCAGTTTCTTAACAATGGCAGAAAAATGCTTTAATGTGGCATAAAACCCATAGGTCAATATTGCAGGCATAAAAATTGACTTCCAGTATTGGGATTTCTTGAATCTGCAGATGAGTGGGTTGGGGAAGTAGCATGATTTAAGTCTGATATCTTTAAATTAAAGGCGCTTTACAAGATTAGTAAATTAGAAAATTTTACTAACCTGGAAGCATTTGTTACAATCTTGGGTCAGTTACAAGGGAGGAAAAGACACTCAAAGTTTAAGGGAACATGAAGCTAGTTCAGAAATACTAGTATAAAAGTCTTGTGGTACAAATACATTGTCAGTATAGATAGTGTACCACTAGCAGCCTTGACAACCGGCATCAACTTCTAGATTTAACACTTTTAGTAACATGTCTTCTACAGGAAAAAAAAAAGGGGCACTTTTTTGAAAGGCTTTGTCAATGACACTTAGAATCTGTGTTAAGCACATGGAATCATACCTGCAAGAGAAAGGAGGAGTACCTGAAAGAGAATCTCACCAGATGTGGGTTGCTATTAGTGAAAGCATGAGTTCTGTTGAATTTTATCCAGTCTGATTTTCTTTTTGTGAACCAGTAGACTGTTGTGAGACTAGATGGTATAGTTTTCAAGGTATCTTGAAGGAGCAAGCTGATCTCCGTGTGATGTTATTGCAGAGCTGTTTCACAGATCAGCAAAGGAGGACACTAATAACTCACCAGTGCCTCAGAAACTTAAGCTGGTTAACAAAACTATTCAAAATATCCTATAATTTTACTTTTCATTTTTAATGATGCTTTCTCCTGCTTCTGCCAGTAGTTGAATATCTGTTGATACTTTTTATTTTTGAGAGCTCTGCTTGTTAAATGTTAATTGATATGATTGTTATCAACATGAACATAGTAATCACTGAATTAATCACCTATAGAGGATTAGTCATCTGCACTGCTCAACACTGCTGAATTTTTATAAGCATTTACATAAAAATTGGATCTTCTGAATGCACTCTGTTCAGACCAGTATAGATTTTTCCATAGTTAATTAGAACCTACTAGTCAGTTGTCTATTTAGATGTCTACAAAATATAATATAACCTATCAGTTAACAAGAGCTTAAATCAATTTAAATTCCTTCTTTGAGAGGGTAGTAGACCAAATAGATAAAATGGGGGGAGGGAGGAGGTTGTGCTTTCAGTTTCTTTTTAAGATTTTTTTATATGGTTTTGTGTGAGTAAATTAAGCTAGGAAAAATGTAAATTACTGTAATAGCTATATAAAACTCTTTAGAAAACTATAATCAGAGAGTTGTCAAAACGGAGGGTTATATTGACTAGAATGCTAAGAGGAGTCTGTCCCAGAGCATGAGGAACCAGGACTGTGTCTTGTAGTCTGCAGTGCATTTGTCTTACAGCATAGATACTTCATGAGCTGCAGTGACTTCTTTAAGTTTGTTGCCAGACATCAAAATAGTTTGTCAACACTGCAGCAGAGTTTGTCAAGTTGTGTTGTTACTGCAAATTGCTTGAGCCTAGTAGGATCTCCTGTCACAATACAGTGTATCATAGGATGCATTTGTTATTCAGGAAATGCACGCGAAGCACAGTTTTGTAGGAAGTCTTCACTGCCCTGGGCAGAGACCCAGCCTTCTGTTGGTGATTCTCAGTGTGCTGTCCTACAAGTAGGTACCCTGTTGTCAGTATGTTAAAACTGGTATGCCAATGTCTGTTTTTGCATTTGGATGGATGAAGTAATTGGTGAGAGTTTCAAAAATTACTTTTGTTSGCATGCACGCAGCAGTGCCCATTTTTTACGTATGCTTATATGTATCTCTGTGCAAGTTGCAGGAGGTAATGTACACTTCAACAACTTAGGTTCATTATTACAAAACTCATAAGTTTGACTTTTGTGTTAACTGGCAAGTCATATGGGAAATAACATCATACTTTCCCATTTTCCTTAGATCAGTGTAGCATAAACTGTACAAGAGGCATTTTTTCTTTTCAGAAGGTAGATTTATGGATTTTATAGTTTTTTAAATAAGTGATGCTTCTGTGAGTTTCCTTCCAATCAAAGCCATGCTATCCAGAACATGAAAGGGAGAAAAAAAGAAGTTTAAATGTTTAGGCTGTTTATGTACTATACTAGATAGTATTGAACAGCTTAGGCTGACCTTTTTCAAAGTCTCAAAGGGAAAGGTTACCTCTTTAAGAGAAAAAATTTTTTCTGTATCACATATATTTCTTGAGGTTACTCCTACCTACAGTTTAGAGTATGTATTGATCAATTAAAATACTTCATTGTTTGTGTTTTAAAATTTTAATATATAGTTTGTCGTGAAATTAAAAATACTGAGGAAAAAAGTTTATGAGGGTGCAGACAAGTTAATATTCAGAACAGATACTACTAAGTGGCATGCTTTTAAGCATCCTCTTAGTATTTCCATGAGATAATAGGCTTTTGTTTCCCCATTTTATACAGATGCTGAAGTCTGAGGCAAAGACCGTGAAATACCATTTAAAAGAAAGTTGGCACAAATGTCTCTTTAAGGTAGGGGAGTTAATGGAGACAGACAAAACACATGCTAGGATTCAGGCAGACAGTATTCTTCCTTGTCATCTTTTTTATTTCTTTAGTTGTGGCCACTGAGCTTGTGTTTTACCTTCCCCCTTTAAAATTCCTGAATGAACATAGATTAAATTCTGGCTTCGCTGAAGTTGGTGCTGAAATTTGCATTGACATAGATTGTGCAGGAAATACAGTGGGAGGGCCAACAGCTTAGAAATACATTATTAAATTACTGTGTGCTTTTTTAGCTTTCTCTGTTGTCCCCTTCTATTTTTATTCAGTGGGTGTTGAAAGCAAGTGATACTTAAATGCACAGTTGATCTGAGCGTGAAATGTTCTTGATAGCTGCATTCTTGCTGGAAGGAACAGGACAATGACCTGTGCTTGGTGACATAACTGTGTGTTTCACATTCCAAAATCTGGTATTAAATTGCATGATTGTAATCTATTTATAGAAACTCSCAAGTACAGTATTGACCATGCTTTCAGTAAACTAGTTGGAAATTTTTACGTCAATTTAGGTTTTACATAGATATTACTTAAATGAAAGTACAGTACCTTATCCTACTGGTACAATTTTTATAGCCCTTAAAAGGCAAAAGTATGCAAGATTTTTTTTCTCTGTGTGTTTTTGCTAGAGGATTATTTAGTACCACTGCATTCCAGAGGAAACACTTTTTTTTCTGAATTATGGTGATTCTTCCCTAATTTTACAAAAAAAATAAAGCAATAATCACTTCAGCAATTAACACTTCCTGGGTGAGCTCAGACCATACATGAACTGTTTATACCTGAACTGTCTGTATCTTGAAAGTATGCTTTCTACATGTCACTTTTCTTTTTCCTTCTAATCTGGTCTCATTCTGGCATTGAGGCTCTAGCCTTCCTGTCCTGTGAAAGGAATTTTCCTTGCTAATAGCTGAAAATAAAAGAGCTGCTTTTGTGGTCATCAGGGATTAATTAGGAATAATTTTTCTGGACAACGCAAAATTTGAATTACTCTAAACATATGTTGCATGTGTAATATGACTGCATGATGTATCAGTGTAGATTTAATTGGAATGCAAAAGGCCTTCTCATCTATTTATAGCAGTTTCCTATGCAAAGTACAAACTCAGAGATACCTCATTCAGCTTTGGGCTGCATCTGCCATCATACAAGTTCAGTTGCACAGAAAATCGTGTTAGAGGCATCATTGACATGAAACAGCATTGTCTGTCTTCTCTTCTTGAACTAGATCCTAAATTTACTTGTAAATGGTAATTATTTTTATCTAAAATATTTGAAATTTCAAAGAAAAAGTAACTCCTTTGTTAAAGATAAGGCTGAAATAAAGTGGAAGACTTATTATAGGGTTTCAGTCCCGTGTAAGACCTGTTTAAGGAGAAAAAGTCTTTTGAAAAATATGACATGAAGAAGTTACAGTGAAGAACTGCAGTGAGGTAGGTCGTTACCCAGTCTTGCTTTGGGAGGACTTCTGAAGCGCACTGTTTTCTTCTATATGTTGTCCAAGTGGGTCAACCAGCTTCATACTCTTGGCAGAATCACAGAGAGGGACAAACAGATTTAACTGAAGTTTTCACATGTCCTAGCATAATTTATGTACAGGTTCTGTCACCCCTAAGCAGCTTTCATTCCTGCTTCTAAACTGGGATTTATTTTTTTCCTTTAAACATCTGAGAGAAAACTGAGGAGGGATAAACTTTCAGAACTAGGAGCTTTTTGTGCGATCAGCCCAACAGACTTTATCTCTACAGGAACCTGGTTAGTTGACTGAATGCTCTGATTCTGTATTCCAAGCCAAAACTAAGAGATTAAGGAGTTTATGGTATTTCTGAATAATAATAGCAACAAAACTTACTAATATTTCACGTTCACTATAGAAACCAGTCAAGAAGTTAGATATTTACATTAGTATTTTAGTATAAACATGCCCTTGACAGAAACATAAAAAGACTGAAGTCTTAACATAAGGATGTAATGGGAGTTGTGACTGAATATCCAACAGTAATCCCGAACAATGTAGTTTGATGGACTAATTTTCTAGTAAATTGGACTTCTCTACTTCTTGACAAAATGGATGATGATTATTATTTTCTGCAGTAAAAAGAAGCATTTGGATTAGCAGAGTTAACATCTTAACAGATGTCAAACTTCGTAACATTTTGAAGGCCATGACTTGAAATGCCCTCTATAAAAATTATTATATTTGTACCTGGAATGATGATCTCTCATTCTCTTTGTTCCACAGTCTGTAGTCTTGTTCTGTGAGTTAAATGTATGCTCATGATAAAGAAGTTAAAACTGCAAATCAGATTTCTAAACACTAGTTCAGGTATCAGATACTGTTTTTAATGCAAAATTCCAGATGCTGAGCTGCTGAAAATAAACATCCTTGACAAGTCTTACAGAGTCTTTGTCAGGCATGCTGGGGTCAGAATGAGACACACTTTTTAACTGTTCTCATTTGATGCTGAAAGTGCTTTTGAATATGGAATGTGGGTGTTGGGAGTCAGGGGAGACTGCGGTGCTGAAGTACCCTCAAGTGTATGTGTTTGCTGTGCTTAAATAGGAATGAATAAAATGCATAACCAGACTTAGCTTTTTCTGTAGTTACAGTGATGTATCCCAACACTAAATAATCTAAATTAGTTTTTTCATGTTAACAAATGCTATCACTTCTACTTTGGATTTTTTTGAAGTATTTACTGCCATTAGAGTCACAAGGTCTGAGTTAGAAACCTTGGGAAAGGAAGAGAAAATATTTCATTACAGTCATCATTTTTAGCTCCCTATTATGTCCCATTGTATGACATCCTCTTGGTATCTTATGTCTAAGGATTTCCCTTGATGAGAGGGCAGGTATGTTAACTAAGGAGGAAAATTCCAGAAGCATTTTGTTTCATAAAGGGTTGTGCTGCTTGCATGATGCAACACTATGTGAAAGAGTGCCAGGTAACACAGGAAAAAAGAAGAAAATTAATTTTTACTCCTCGAAAAAGGATGAGGTGTGCTTGTAACAGTCCAGACTTACGGTGCTAAAGCATGCCTTTGGGGCTTTGCTATCTCTGAAGAAAATACTGAACAACGATTCTCTAGTTGTTCTGTTGATCAGATTTGGATTTAATTTGCTAAACTTCCACTGACTTAAGTGAAGACGAGACTTGCATTCACGTGCACGTAGGCAGCATGCCTGTCTGTAAACCAGAGGGCATGTTGTGTAGCCCTTTTTGCCTCTCGTGTTTTTGCAGAGGATGAGTGTACCAACAGACTTCTTCCTTGTTATTTTTTTTAAAGATAAAATTAGTAGACAAGAATAATGTTTTCAAACTTCCATCTATTAGAAAATGTCAGTGGTGACAGCCACAAAATGTAACTTTGATTCCCAGGCTTTTAATTCCCAGACTGGAAGTAAGCATGCAGTCCCCAGACAGGGAAGCTGGAAGTGTGGGTAGTCCTGGGAATGGAATCTCTTCAGATACTGCTGTTGGCTGGTATGAAATAAAGTCTCTTCTGTGCGTTCAGATTGACTCAAAGTCAGCAGTATTACTGAACTGTTTAAAATTGTGTATGTGTACAAACAAGACTGTGAATTCTTAAAACACGGATATATAGTAGAGGCAAATTCAGGAACTGAATCATTGTATAATAACTGAAGCATTGTATAATATGGAACGCCAGTGCCTTCAGAGCTCTAGTTCATTATTAGTGAATCTTTATAACTTTATACACTTTATAAGTGTATCACATTTGCAAGCCATACTTTGCTTTGATACAAGCAGCACTAAAGATAAGAAAGCACATACCCTAATAAGGAGAAACTACACTGGATTTTTAAAATGGCTCAAGATAGGTTGGAATGTGGTGCTTAATTGAATAAATGTAAAAAATTGCTTTGTTCTTTTATGTTTTATAATAAATTCTTTAAAAATAAATTCTTTCCATTCAAGGATGATAATGAGTTATGATAATGATGGCATTACTGTAATTTTAGCATGCTGGTTCTCCCTGGCCCCCTTCTCCTGCGAGAACAGTACAAGGATGACAATAGTGACATGTCCTCAAATTGTTCTGTCCTCAAATTGTTCTATCCTCAAAGAAGAGGTTTTTCTGTCTTTTGTTTCAGAACATAAAGCATTAAACTCTATAGTGTCAGGACCATTATGTGATAAAATAACTTGTCTGTGCAACTATAGGCATTGTTTTTACTTTTCTGGGTTGGTATAATTTTTTTTATTAAAGTTCTGACATATTTTCCACAATTCAGTATGCTTGTGCTGTTTCCATGCATGCATCCATTCTCTTTGTTCTAATGGCCACCCGGTAGAAAATATTTAAGTTGCATTAAAATTTATGACTCTTATGAAGTTCTTACTTATTTTTCCTGCCTTGTTCTCTAGTTGAAGAAAGGATCTTCTCTCTATTGATCTTACATAGTCAGTAAAATTTGAAATTAATATTGATACTTTTTCCCTGTGTCTCATATTTGATAAGCCTTTCAGTATGCAGAATTAGAGTAAGAAACCTTTTCAATTTTTCAACGTATAGGTGTCACAAGGGAGTTTTCAGTGGGTGGAATTAGAACATTGGAGAGATGAAGAATGGAATAGATTTTTCTAAACTGCTCAGTTCTAGTCTTACTCCTTCATTTCATTGGTGGATAAAGTGCATATTAAATAATTAACAAAGCACTTTTTGAGATCCCTCAGAATGAACTGCACAGCATAGCAAGATAAAAAGCTCACTTTCTGAATTGACCTGTGATTTTAGCATTGTTCATTCTGGGGTACTCGGAATAGTAGCATCTGAAAAGTGCAAGATATGCATCGTGGAAACATAAAGTCCTGAAGTTGAACAAGTGCTATATAGGAAGCAGTGAAATGAATTCATAGGCCATTTTCTCAATTTAAATCTCTTAGAAACAAGCTCTAATCAAAGGTGATTCTGTAAGGTTTTTTTTTTCTTTGAGGTGTTTTTGGCATTACCAGTACTTTGGGAACATCTCTGGTGACTCATAAAACATGTTTTCCAGCTCATTTTGCAAGCCTTCCTGCTCAACAAAAAGCTTTTGGGTGCTTTGGAAGCTTGACTTTTATTCTTGGAGCTCTAGTTTGCGTCAAAACATAGAGCCACGTGGAGGTGCAGGAGAGAGTCAGCAGAGTTCCTTTGATCGCAGTCTTGGAAACTTGTATCTTGATCCAAGAAACAGAAAAGGCTGAAGATAAACTGCATTAAAATCATACCAGTACTACTCTGAAGAGGGCTCACAGTATGAGGAAATTGTTTCTGGACACAGAAGGATGCTTTTTTTCCCCTCTTGCAGTGCGTAATGTAAGAAAGGTTTAGAGTTAGAAGAACAACAGCAGGATCTCAGTTGGGGGATAGTGGTAATTTCATTTTAGGAAGATCTATTGGGACTAACTTCTCAGGTTTAAAATGCTTGCAAGCATTTTGTATATAATTACTTTTATTTTGAAGCTCCAAAATGGAGGAGGGAGGTATCCATTAGATTGTTTGCAGAAACAGCTATGAGATGCATAGTGTTTTATAAGTTCATGTGAATAAAAAGTTTCTGTGAGCAATTTGAAGGTATTTTTCTGTTGACTGGCTAGTAGTTATTCCAATATCTGATACATTCATTTAGAAAAACATTTTAATGTTGTCTCTGACTAGATAGGACAGTTGTATACAATGTGTATAGACTAGTACAGTGTTAGAAAGATAATAGTGTCCTCATTTTAATGCAGTTTTTAAATGTCAACTTTCTGTTCCTTAAGATTTTCAGAAAAGCCTAAGATAAGTAAATTTCTTTTGGTTTTGGTTTTGGGGTTTTTTTTGTTAATGGTATTTCACTTCTTGTCTTCATGTGTTCTTTCTTATGCTGTAATGTGATATGTTTAAAGCTATAGAGCAGTTATATGTTCTTCTCTTTCCATTGTATCACTTTATTTGTGAAGTATTATCTGGGCAAGCTTTGTGTAGTTTTATAGATTTGGATTGGTGAATAGCGGTGTTATACTTTGAGATTACACGTTTGTGGTACCACATGTACATGTGCATAGGGAGTACAACTTGGAAACTGGATGGTTAGTGCAGGGGGAAATCAGTAACTGCCCACATCACATCTAATCTTTGAATAAACAGCAGTTGTTGCTCTCCAGAGCATAAATCTACATGACACTCAAGCATCAGTTACCCTTATCTTAAAAGGTACTGCCATTATTATTTTTCTGAAAACCTGTATACAATTGCCAGTAGTTTTTTGGAATATCTAATTTGTCACTAGCTGAGTAAAAAAAACTCACTCACCCCTACCCACCCTGCCAAAAACCATGCTTAGCAAAGATATGTACATATTTGTTGGCCAGTATGAATCCAAAAATAACAGGTGAAACATGGATCCAATACAAAGTGTTGCAAAGAGCAAATCCCATTTGAAGTATTGCCTTTACCAGGTAAGGATATTAAAACCACAATTTTTATATCCTTGAGCAGAGTTCTTGGTAGATGAAAGACATTCTCTTTCTCCTTCTTTTTCTCTGTTTTTTTGGTTGGTTTGTTTTTGTTTTTTTTTTTTTACCCCCTGGCAGAAGGTGAGCTGGAGTGGGGGGGATGTCAGGGTTGGTTTTTTGATTTCTTTGTTTTATAAAACATTCCCAAAGATTTTTTTTTCATCTGTTCTTATACATCCATTTTTAAAAGTTTCAGGGACCGAGGAAGATGATGTTTTATGGATAGCAATGGCAGGTACTCATCAGGTATGGGCACTGATGTTGGAAGGTGGAAAACTACCAAAGGGAAGGTAAGCAGCTGTAATAAGAGACATGTGAAATTGCTGTTTGTCTTGATGAACAGCTTCAACCCCCAAAGAGAGAGATAATCAAATTACACTAAAAATAATTTTTCTCAAGCTGTACTTAGCTTGAAGCTTGCTGGTTCTGTTCCGACTTGAAAGGCATGGGTCCTTTAACATCTGCCTGCTTTTTCCCAGACTGTTACATGAAATGAAATATGCTACTTTTGCTATAAAACTATGACTTGGTAGGGTACATTTGTATAATTGAACGTTACTTCTCATTGCATTTGCTAAATTATCTAGTGATGAATGATAAACTGAGGTGAAATAAAAGTTAGCACAAAGGCACTGAATAATTCCTTGTGCTGCAGTACAGTTGGTTTTATAACTCACAAGTGCTTGTCCTGTAGCTTTTGTTTATGCATAATGTCTGAAGCATTTCAAACTCATTCTTGAACTTGGGTACTATTTTCCTTTAGTGATTTAAAGAAAGGAGTCTGCCTTCGATTCGCTGGGAGTGGAAATGAAGAGAACAGAAACAACGCATACCCACATAAGGCAGGCTTTGCACAGCCTTCAGGTCTCTCTCTGGCTTCTGAGGAACCATGGAACTGCCTTTTTGTAGCGGATAGCGAGAGCAGCACTGTGCGAACCATCTCTCTGAAAGACGGAGCGGTGAAGCACCTTGTAGGAGGAGAGAGAGATCCATTGGTAATCACTTCAAACTTCCCCACACTGCCTTACTAATATTCCTCAAGCCTGACCTGGAGGAACCACTTTTGGGGTGAGAGGGTAAATCAGTTTCCATGGCCATCAATTTCTTAACCTCACTGCTTGGAATGCAAATGTGTGCCGGTTGTGACGCTCAGGTTGTAGTGCAAGTTGTTGCTCCTCAGATAACAAATGACTTCACTTATTTTTAAAATAGCCAGATTGATTCAGCATTGTGTGGTCATTAAAGCCAGCTGGATTCATATTGGTAACGTAAATGTGAGAGTTTCCATTTCCATGGTTAGCATCCACACTTCCCAGTTTTCAATATCCTTGTTTTGAAGTTGTCTTGATTTTTTAAATTTTTTTTTTTTTAGCCAGTGAATTTCCATTTAATTACAATCATTTAAATTCATGTCAACATTGACTAATGAAATGTATTAATTTAATAAAATACTTTTTCAGAATTTGTTTGCCTTTGGTGATGTGGATGGAGCGGGCATAAATGCAAAGCTGCAGCATCCCTTAGGAGTCACATGGGACAAGAAAAGAAAACTACTCTATGTGGCAGATTCCTATAATCATAAGGTAAGGATATAGTAGCTTGTTACATACAGGCTTTGCAATTTTTACTACTGCGAAGGATTATTTTAGGAACATACAAAGATTGTGCTTGGTTTGGTTAAGCTGAGGAAACAAACGATACGAGTTCCTTTGTGGGTTCTTTTTCTTTCCTTCCTTCCCTTATGGGTCCTTCACTTTACCATTGTTTTGCTGTCACATGCTGCTGTGTTGATATGATGGTCCCTTGGGAAGGTGAATTTAAAGTGCCAAGTTACATTTTGGACTAAAGACACTTTCCTTATATCTTCTCGAAGATGCTGAACTAGAGCAAAAGAGCTAGGAGTGCTTAGTCAGGAATACTGCAGGTTTGATAAAACCGGGAGAACAAGATGACTTGCTTTTCCCTTAAAAGAGCCACACAGGCTTTGAGAAGTAGTATTGTGCGTTGCCTCCGTGGAACTTTGAGATAAGAGAGATTCTTGTGAGTGATTTTTCTTATGTGATGTTGTATAAACTTTGTCTAGAAGGTTGTTAACTGTGTATTGATGAAATGCATTAAAAGAAATTTGTTTTGATTTGAAAAATAAAGTGTATAACACTAAATGCTTATTGAAATTTATGTAGCAAATGAAATTTTCTTTCGGATATTGTATAAAACATTATAAACTCTTTTGCTATTTAAGAAAAAAAAAAAACTCATCTATTTTTAGAGAAAAAATGATACAGAAGTTAGCCTGCCAGTTTTGTTATGCTCTTACTATTTTGAAAATGTTTCCAGAAGGGCAACAAACATTAGAAAAACAAGCCATTCAGCATACTTCTATACCAGAGGGGTAGGTGCCTTCGAAATTATGAAAGAGAACACTGAATGAAGACCGAAGGAAGAAGCAAAGTCCAGCAGGGAATGGGGTGGGGGAAGATGGGAGATGTCATTTGGTAAAGTATGATAACTTAGTTTCTAGGACACACACTTGGTAGCTAAGGTACTCAAAGTTAGTGCTGGCTTCTGAAAATGTGGGGCAGAATATAATGCAGAACTTCTAAATCCTGGTGGATTATTTTCAGAGAAGTGTTTTTGTGTCTTTGTTTATCTTAGATTAAGGTTGTAGATCCCAAGATGAAGAACTGTGCTACCCTGGCAGGCACAGGAGAAGCAAGCAATGTTATTGGTTCCAGCTTTACACAGTCAACTTTTAATGAACCAGGAGGTTTGTGTGTTGAAGAAAATGGCCACTTGATATATGTTGCAGACACAAATAATCATCAGATTAAAGTGCTGGATTTGGACACAAAAATTCTTTCCATGGCAAGTAATACTTATTAAATGGGCTGATAGTGGTGTTTCTTGATATAAATTACTATTACAGGCTTTGGCAAGTGTAAAATTCATATAGCTAATAAACTTTTTGGGTATAGTAGCCATATTCACAGAATGTTTCGTGATGATCTGGCAAGTAAACTTTGCCTGTTAGCACAGTTGTTGAAAGCCTTAGTCTTTGGAAAGGCAACTTCTGCATGAAAACAGAAAGCGATGATCCTCTAGAAAAGAACAATACTGAAACATGAGTTATTAAAAAATACAGCCCAGGTTTTCAGTATGAAAAGCATTTCATGAACACTTGCCAACTCCCTTTGTAACAAGTGGAAGTTGAAATAGTTTACCAAGTCCTGTAACTAAGCTGTAAGAGATGAGGTCAGAGGGAGGTCAGTGACTTAAAGTGGGATACATAGCGGGCTTCCAAATTGTCAAATCAAAACCACTGTAATAACTGAGCACTGCTGTACTTGCTTATAAACATGAAGGCAAAACAAATTCATGCTCCTGTCCATCTTACAATGGCACTATGTCTTAAAGTTTTCATATGTATATACATATATATATGTATATGACATTATGGTCCAACTGTCTTCTTGTATGTTTCTTGCATTTAATAGTACACTATCTTAATGTGTGTTTAAGTTTTCGTATCATATAACATGATGGTGGCTTTTCTGGTAAATTATCCTTTACTGTACAATCTGCATGGTTAAAATCTTGGATTTTATAACTGAAGCATGCGGTTTACCACTGGATTAGAAGAAAATACCTATACATTTTACTTGAAGTAAAAATATAACGCAGCTGTTAAAATTTTAAATTAAAGGATACTCTGAGTAGTGGATACTCTGAAGTCGTTGTGGATGTTATGTTTTTAATAGCAAATATTATTTGGATTAATCAGTTTTATCTTTTTAATTTAAAAAAATAATTTTGTCCTTCCATTTTGCTTTGTCACGGGAGTATTGTTGCACTCTGTCAGAAAATTTTAGTCCAATAGCCGTATTATCATGTGTTAGTTTTCCTAGTCCATGTCAGCTTTGAAACTGTGTTTATATTGTGCAAGCCTATTTGCTTTCAGTACAAATAAAAATAAATATTTTGTTTGATTTCTACTGATAGTTGCCTATCCTGAATCCAGAAGCATGCGATGTTCCAGATAACCTGCCTGTGCAAAAGGATAAAATAACAAACCTTCCAAAACTGCCTAAATCTGCACCAAACATTCAACTTCCTTCACTAACTGTAGCTCCTGGCCAGACAATTCAGTTTTTATTAAAGTTGACTCTTCCTCCAGATTCAAAACTGAATGAAGAAGCACCCAATTCCTGGTTTATCACAGCAGAAGGTAAAGTGCCTGTGTTGTTTTATCAGTTGAACAGGAATAGGTAAGATACAAAGGGGGTTACATCATGAGGTGCCTGTAATACAAGGGATCTCAGGCTGATGAATCAAAATGTCCTTCCCAGTCCTGTGTTCCCATTTGACCTTGTGATGCAATACATGTTATTTAGAGTTGATACATTTTAACATTTGGAGTGGGAAGATTAAAAAAAAATACCTGATAGGCTGCTTTTTGCTTGAATTAATACATGCTGCTTTTTTTTTTTTTTTTTTTTTTTAACTTTCTTGGAACAAGCTGCCAGTGAGGGCTTGCAAAGGTACTGGTCCCAGAACAGCTGAGCTTTTTGCTCCTTAGATGCTTATCCTCTCCACTGTCTCTATGAACAGCTTATCCCAATCCTACCTTCTGGTTCTGGGAGAGAGCTCACCATCGAGCTGAAGCATATTCCCGAAAGAGACTCCTTTTTTTTGCTTTTGTCTCTTGCAAAAAGTATTTGAGGTTCATTTATACCTAACTACTTTGAACTTACTTTGTTATAATTCATATTTGCATATTTCTGCTTCAGTATTTCTGTAATAAGGCACACTTAGATTCTGAACTTTATAAACACGTTTTCTGTTAGAGTCTAGGCACTCTAAAGTAAGTGATGCATGGTACAGAGAACTGGTAGCTCTTGGAGGAAGTGAACAAGATAGATACCCAGTAAGCCATTACAGAGCAGAGGAAAGCTTAACTGACTGTTTGATGAGTTGCTGAACAGTTTTAAAAAAAAAAAAAAGAAGAGCCTAGAATGTCATTTTCTTTAGTTTCTGTGTCAAGTTTTTGATGTTGAAATTGCATCATTTGCACCTTCAATAGATTTTTGAAAGCAATAGAGAGAACATTTATATTTCAGTTATGTTCACTCGGTTCTTGCACTGCATTGGAAAACGTTTATTTTTAGAAATGCTTCTAGTTTTTAAAATTCTACTAATTTTTAGTAATTGTTCTCTGCTGAATTTACATGCCGTATTGGCTTTTACAGTGATAAATACTTGTTAATAGTTATCCCTGCTTAYAGATGCAGTTAAATTGATCTGAAAGTAAACATGTCCTCATCTTTTGACTCGTGTTTTGTTGGCCAGCTTTCAAAGTGTCCATGTGGTAGCTTAATTAAATTGATTGCTTTTAAAAGGAGTCAACAAATACTGTACAGGCACTGCAATTTGTTTATACGCCTCCTGATTTAAAGTAGTTTCTCATCCCAGTTTGTGCTTTTGGAGTACAAATAGACTATTTTAAGGAGAGTCGGCACACGTTTTGGCCTACAGAATCTCCAAATATTGTTGAAGTAAAGATATATGTGATAGCTTCAAGGGTTAGTAAAATTGGAGAATGTAAGCAACGTAAACTCAACAAGTCATTTCAAGCTCATAAATTCTAGAGCCAACTTTTAGGTATTTTTCTGAAAAATGCCAAAAAGAGCACTTCATCCTTCTCACTTAGAGTAAAATGCAGAGTACAATGCAATGAGCTAGGTACATTTATTGTGCAGTTCATTTTTCAGTTCACATGCTCTTAAATATTTAAATAAATGTGAAACGCAAGTTCTGTTGTAACAGTCAGCCTGAGCATTGCTAAATTGCAGCAACCCACTTGTAAAACCAACACCTCTGTTTGGAAATGCCATAGTTTACTTGCAGTTTTATGCATTTATGGCAGATATCTTACCTGGAGTATTAGACCTCTGATACAAATGTATAGCAGCCTGTTAATTTAAGGAGTTTTGCTTGCATATCTCAGAATAAATTTTAATATCCTCTTAAGAGCATATAGGACAAATTGCAGATCCTTTGCATTTAAATAAGATGTACTGTATATATACCTGTAGTTCTGAAGCAAAGCTATGGATTTCTCCATCTTTAAATGACTGCTAAAAAAGCATTTGTAAATTACTTTTTCTTTTTTTTATATCCATAACTGGAAAAATCAGGAAGGAAATTTCTCCTAATGTTGCATATGGAAAGAAAGTCCATGTTGTCCTATAGGTAAAATGAGTGTTTTCTGTAGGTTTCAGACATGGTGTTAAATATACTAATGATAAAACTTGTTCTTTTTTTACAGATAATACCTGGTTGCTTCAAGGACGATGTCTGTCTGGAGAAATAAAGGATGTTTCCTGTCAAACTATCATTCCATTTCAGTTACCCAGGAGCTGTCTGTCAGCTGCAGCTATCCTGGCTGTCAAAGCGTGCATCTACTATTGCAGCAAAGGTAGCAGTGCCTGTATGATGAAAGGAGTCTCATTCAGTCAGCCTTTACAGATAGCTAATACAAACCAAGGCAGCTTGACTCAAGTTGAACTGATACACACGTTTTTAACCAACTAACCCAAAGCCAGCTAATTTCATACTTTATTTTGCTATCCACCATTTCTGTAGCAGAAAAACTTTTCTCTGTTGTTCATTTTCCTGGAGCTTATGACAAAGCTAAGAAATAATATACTTGGTAAAATGAAGTAGATTTCCCTGCAGCTTAACGTGAAAATTTATCATCACAACCTCATTTCTTTTCATTACAGTAGCAGCAATAACTTTGTAATACTCTAGACTCTGCTGCCATTGTGAATATATTGGATGTATGCCATTCTAAGCAACGAGCAACAATTTTTAGAGTCCTTTTGAAAGAGCTGGTGTTACTTTGTGATGTTACTGTAAGAAGTTCTTTGCACTGAAATACTGTTAGAATAGCTAGATCATTTTGGACTAACAGTTACAAATTCCTTTTGTGCCCTTATTAAATTTTAATAGAATGTCAAAACGAATAGTTTCTTTCTCTAGGCTGTAAAAGAAGTATCTTGCTTATTTTTCTGTAATGGCATTTATGACACATGTATTTTGAAAATACATCTTAAACTAGGTGCAGCTCTAATTTTATGCAAACTGAGTGTTTTGCTTAACTAAATATGACTGCCTTATATGAAGAGCACAGTTTCATGGAAAAATTTCTGTGAAAGAAAGTGTTCAAGTTCCTACAGAAGAATTTCATGCTGATTTCTAACAAAGAATGTGCCTCTCTAATCTGTATATATATATATAAAGAAAAAAACCACAAAACCATGCTGGAGTTTTTCTGATACATACCAATTTACATTTTATAGTAAGTGGTAGATAATGGTTGAATATCTAAACTGCAAAAATTAAATGTCAACCATTTTAAGCAGGGTGAATCACTTTGCTTTCCTACTTTTATGCTTTCTCTGTAAAGACTTGTCTGAAGACTTCTGTCTTGCAGATACATAATATTAAGAATTTTATACCCTTGAAGTCTGATTCAGAGTCTTTTGAAGTCACTGTTAGTCCCCCCATTTGTAATAGTGGCCACTGAACCAGAACTATATATTTAATAATGGATTATTTGCATTCATGTTTAGAGGTTCTGAGCTTTTGCTAGAAAACTGGTAACCTAATCTTTGAGTAAGGTGCTTTAAAACTGTATTACAAAACTCTGCCTTTGGTGGTTAAGTGTTTTGCGAGTAAAATTCCTTCAGTTTGCCATAGTAAGTAGCAGGAATACAGGAGGGGGTGCAAGTTTTTTACTCGAACTGGAAGAATTTCCACAGTGCTTAAGTGGTAATCGGATTAGGCTCTGTGCTCTGGTCATGAGAATCAGTTCTAAGAAGATGATTTTAAATTTGGAGACGGTATTTTTACATATATTGTAAAGTAAGTAGTGAAAGAATTTTTATATAGTCTTTTCTAAAACAATCACTATTGTTCCTGACACCTGTCAGTAAATCCCCAGTATGATTTGTTGTTGCTCTTTCTTACTCAAAAGCTGACTGAAATGTTGGTCGTGAACCGGAGAGGCTTTTGTTTTAAGGGAGCCATATGGACTGGTGTGGTTTTTCCTTCCATTGAAATACCAGTCTGTCTGCGAGTTCTCTGTAGTACCAGAAATGGTTATTATCTCACCTGTCAGCAAGGCAAGGGCTGAACTGTTATTTTTCTTGTGTTTGTTTTTTAAGCAACTTTTCTAATTCAGAGTTTCAGCTCCTTTGGGTAAGCCTCTCAATTCTCACATGCCATTTTGAAGAAGGAGAAAGCTTTACTACTTTGTTCACACATTGTAAATGCTATTGGAAGGATGAAGGTAAAGAAACTGCTTTGGGCATTTATCATTTTTTACACTTTAGTACAACTCAGTCTTTCAGAATTTTTTGTATGTTTGTTTAACCTTGGATAGTAGCCAGGAAGCCTTAGATCAGCTTCCAGCTAGCCCACAAATTTCTGTTGCTTACTGAAAAAAACAAGCATTAGTTTCAGAAGTTCAGAATAACGAACAAAACTGTTGCAGTTATCTTGAACATATAATTCAGCAGATGGATTTTTTTTGTCTCATTTTCAACTAGAATGACATTGTATTTGTCTATTTCAGTTGGATGAGATCATCAAATTCTGCCTGTATTCCAGTATTCAAAAAAAAAAGTCGGTAATCTGTTTTCTTATTGACACTTTTTAAGTAATGTATTGCTGTAGGAGAAAGACTGTGTATTCCTAACTTTATTTAACTATAGTGTGTAATGTTTAAATATAGTATTGTAGATATGTTTTCTATCTAAATGTACATGTATAAATGTGTGTTTAAATGTTATATCCCTTCTGTTTTCAAGTTTCAACTTTTAGTCACTGTATGTAGACACACTCAGAACCACTATAAGCTTATTGGGAAAGGGTGATAGTAGGTAGTAGGAAAACTGTTGCATAAGCATCAAGCTGAAGTCCAGGATCAAACTGTAAAGGACCTTTAAATATTTAGTTGTAGCCAAATGTCAAACAATTATATTTCAAGGAAAACAGTTTCAGCTTTACTAGCGGAGAACAGGAATATATCTGTTTGAAACAGTTTTTTCTTTATCTTTTCTTTGAAGTCCATGTGTTGGGGGAGACGACTGAATCTTATATAAACTAGGGGAGTGGGGGATGGTACACTATATCTGTGGTACTGTTACTCTTTCTACGAAGCCTCAGAGCATTCCTTGCTGCTGCAGTGTAATGGCTTTATGCTAAAGGAGAGGCAGAAGATATGATACTATCTCAAAAAGATACACAACCCACTATTTCAAAGAAAATCTGTATATCCCAAAATGCTTTCCCCCTGAATCCGGTAAGTCCTAAACCGTTTTAGGCAATAACCCCTTTAGTTTGCAAGGGAGAGCTGCTTTTCCTGACTCATCTTAGTGGGTTTCACACAAGGACACTGCTCTAATCGTTCTCCTTCATCATCTCAGTGTGCTCCACTTGTCACTGATGAAGCTACTGGGGTTCTTCTGCTCCTTGCTCCCTCAGTCTGTGTGTTCACTGTGATTGGTCTTTAATCATATAGCCAAACGCTGTGTTTTGTTTGTCTGAGGAATAGCATACACATTCCTGGAGTCACTCCTTCTGTTTCACTTGTGGTATACAGACATTTGAATGTTCTACAGTTAGAAAAACATGTTTTTTAAAAGCATATGATGTTTAGGGATACTCCTTCCATTGCTTCCTCCAGGGTTTACAAGATGCTCTTACAGTAAAGCAACAAGTGTCATAAATATAACGAGACAGGCAAACAGAATAGCGTGTACAAGCTACAGAAATTTATTTCAGTTAAGTACCAGAAAGCATCTTCAAAATATGATTCAGAAAAATAGAAAATGTTACTACTGTGTCTCAATACTGAAAAATCAGATATATTGATGACTGCTTTCTCTTTGTATGGTAATTTAGTTTATTAGTGTTTCCGGATAGAAAAATTCTGATCAGATTGGTATGGCTCAGCGCTCCCAGATTTGTATCTTACAGTAAAAGTATGTAATTCAAGGCATTTTCAAAACATGTCTTTCTACTGACTTTAATAGGTTTTGCATCAGACCTTAATAAATTACTATAGCAAATCTCTAAAGAATATTGGTCATGGTTGTATTGTATAACGGAAACAAGTTCAGTGGCACTTGCAGTTTTGTTCTAGTGTTTGCTTTCCTGGAACAGCCTTTGGTTTTGAATGAATATATTAATAGTTCCATGAGATGTTTTCAGAAATTTTATTTAATTACAGTACAATATTCTTCACTAGACTAGGAAAAAGATAATGTGGTTTTGAAGAGGGAGTGTAATGTATTTTAATAGCTTTTTCATGTTGTTTGAATTCAGTAGTAACTTTCTGTAGTTTGTTCCCTTCTGTTGAAGGAAGAGGAGGGATGGTGACTGTGTAAACCTGTTGATGGGCACATATTTTATGCATACATAGCTGATTCCTTTTTGTGTTAGATTCTCACATGCCATTTTGGGCTTTTCTACTGGATGCATTTCTTCATAGTTCGTGTTTTGCCTCTCATGTCTTCCCCTTGTAGAGCATTATGTTTGTATAATGCTGTGGTAATGTCGTGATATAAAGCAAGTACAGACCAGATGAGTAATACATGAGAAAGTAGTTTTACAGCATCATGTAAATGCCTTATCTGCTTAGCCTGAGAAAAGGTGCATATGGTTTCCAGTACCTTGTATATATTTTTAATGCACTTTTTTTATTCCAATGGGCAAATCTTGTAACTCAAACCATGGGCAAAACCATTTTTTGTGAGAACGTCAAGAAACACGTGTTCCTTATCTCCTGCTCAGAGGAGGGGGATGATCAGAATGAAGTGACTTTCCTTCTCGTGCAGGGGCATGTCCTTCTGTTCCTTTAATTATTGTCTATTTATTTTAGCAAAGAGAGTTGTATTATCGACCACAAATTATTTTGAATTTTTGATTCCTAACAAGGTTTTCTACATACATGGAAGCTTTAAATGTCTGACTTTGTAGAGTTATGAGTGATATATCTAGTTGAAAATGGCTTATAGTTTAGCAAACAATAGCAGAGATTTATGTACATTCTTATGATCTGTAATTTTTTAAAATCACTGTTGTTCATTAAGACTTATCTCAGAGACACATTGCAACTGAACTCCCACGGAAGTGTGTTCATAAACTGTGTATTGCAACTCAAAAGTAAGTTTTCTTGCTTGTATAATGTGCGAGAGATGCCTAGTTCCTTTGAAACATCAACAATTTTGAGCTAAAGAAATCCCGCTTGTAAAAATCTGTTCATAAGTCTACCTTAATTTAATGCTCTGTACTCAATATGCCTCAGAAGAACAATATTCCACACTATATTTTCCCTCTTTTTACTAAGTATTTAGAAACTCAACCCGTCTGGCCGTTGTCAGACTTCACAGAAAGCAAGATAATGATTCCCAATTTGATTTTACAGTCATGTTTTTTAAAAATAAGAGCTTGTCTTTCAAGCGTTTGATTAAACTGAAATACCTGGTTTGGAACTATCCATTCAAGGAATCTGTCCTGAGAGTTGCCTGTATCAGTTAACTGGCTTCCAGATTTTAAAAAATTGGAATTTATAGTAAAGTGGAGGACAGGATTGCTAGGTGTTTTGTATTTCGAATGGTTAACTTCAAAGCTATCCAGTTTCACTTTTAAAGGAGAATCAGTGCAATTAAAACTTTCTCTTCTGTAAATCATTACCATTAATGTACCATTAATCATTGTATCATTAAAACCTGTGATGGATCTGTGTGATTTTTATAAAGAAATTAATAAAGAAAAATAAGGTAGTTGTAAAACTGCAATTGGGTGAAATCCAGGTGCTCCAAGGTTAGCGGCAAATATCTTTAGGTCCAGTAGTTCAGCCCAATGTGACAAAAATTCTGCATTTTCATTACATCATGATGGCTGAAGGAAAAAATCAGTGCCTTCCATAACAATACTTGAAAGTGTATCTTTACAGAAATGCTAGAGTGCTGATTGAAATAAGGTATTTGACCTTCATGGTTTGCAAGTTTCAGGGGTTTTTAATTCTTTACTAATTCTGAATCTGTGAAGAGTTTTCCTTCTCCTTTATGTTTTTGAATTATGTTGAAATTAAGGTGCTTTTTGTTCAAGCTACTTTTATTACAAAATACTTCAAAATGTTTTTTCTCAATCTTCTGAAACTATTGGTACCTCTTTTGTACACTTCAGAACAAACTTGGCAAGGGCATTTCAAACATCTTGCTGAAATTGTGATATGAGTGAGATGGAAGGCAAAACATTCATTGATCTAAAAGGGTGAGGGTGATGCTTCTTGGTATTTGAGGGGTGGAGGGTTGGTCTTTGTTTTGTTGGGTTTTTTTTAGCTGTTCCACAGATCAGCAAAGATTCTTTAAATGGCAGAAGGTTGTGTGTAGAGGCAGCTAGGAAGGGTCAGGTTCTCTCACTGTGAAACCATATAACTTCTTTTAGGGTATGATGCTGGGATGTTTAAAAATCCCAGCAGTATACTACTAGTCAAGAAAGTCACATTTGAGCACTTAACACCTTAATAAATGTCTCCATATGGTTTAAGGGGAAAGACGGGGATCTTTTTTCTTCCTTGAGAACTTCAGTGTTGCTTTGTGGACATTGGAATATTTTTGTCTGCTCTTTGAGATACTAAACCTCTGTTTTTCCATTACACGCAATGCAAAGCCTTTCAAATATCTGAACATTTAAAAGATGTGGTTTATGTTTGTTGCTACAAAAAATGTGAAGAATTAAAACTGAAGGCACTTCAGCTTATGTAGATTGTGTAAATTCTTCACATACAGCATTGCCTAATAGCGTTCTTCATATTCATGGATTATGATCCTTTTTAAATAAAAGGTAAATGTCCTGTAATATTATGAGAACAAATAAATACACTGTAAAAGAAATGTCAGCCTTGGATATCAATTCAACAAATAAACAGTGATTAAAGAATGTACTCTTTCTCCTGTGAAACCTCTTTCTCCTTGTAAAGCTTTTTCATGGAAAAATAAACATTAAAAATGTTATCTTTTCTTTCAAGGCTGGGTTTGTCTGTCAATCTTTACATGAACATAGATGTGGAAGTTATGAAATGCGTCTGCTGTAAGGGGTTACAGCTTGATTAAAATCCTCTAATTAACATGTACTATTTGTTTCACACTCCCTTTCCCACAGGGCTCTGCAGTCGTGGGTGTCAGCCAGCCATTCAGTGACCTGAGGGTTGGTAAAACAGCGTGCAGTCGTGAGGACTCCCCAGTTTCAATGTTACCCAGTGGTCTGGAAACATGAGGTCTGGTCTTACTCCATTTCTGCACATAAGAGAGATGAGAAATGGTGTACTGCAGGAGTCATAGACTGACTGTTTTGTAGCCTTCAGTTTATTGCAAAGATCCCAGAGCAAGCTTAGCTACTGGAACAGATCTCGCTGCATTGAGCTCCACTTTGAACCACTGATTGTTAGCCATATTGCTGTGGCTAAACTGTGCCCCAGTTTGCAGTACGTGGGTGCCTGTTTAATAATTATGGTTGAACCATATTTTAACAGCAGCTTCTAAAAAAATATAATTGTTTTGTTATAATTGTTTTGCTTGGATAACAGTTTTGCAGCTTTGACTAAGAACATATGGATACAGAGTACTAATACAGGCTTCTGATACCAACATACCTACGAAGATAATCCCTTATTTATGCTGCTCATCRTGTTTTTATTGATACAATATTTTATCGTTAATGAAAGCATTGTATGCCAAAAATTCTGGCATATTTACTATAGGTGAGCCCCAACAATAAKAAGTGTAGCTCTGTTGAATTTTTTTGCCCTTGCTAAAGATTATTCCTCATGACTATTCATCCATTCAAATATTTAAAACATTTATAAATACTACTTATAAAACTCAGCTAACTTTCTTTGATTTCCATCCAGATTAAATATATTCAGCTTAGCCTGATGCAATAAGTCTGAATTCGACAAACATTCAAGCAAACTTATTTGCAATTTCTATGTTTTGTTAGAAAGTGCATCTAAAGCCTCTGCCAAGCCTAACTCGGCTAGTTTAGACAGGGTCGTGTCATCTCTCAGCATCTTAGTGAGCGTTTGCCTCAGATCGTAAAGCTGGAAGCCCAGCTTTTATCTAAGTATTCTTAAAACAATAAGCCTGTATGTACACAGACTTGTACATTCTATGTGCAAACAAATCTATGATGCTTATGTGTATAATGGCATTTGTTTGACTGAGCTGGACTTGTGCATTTTGCCAGAACCCAGGGAGGCACTGCCCGGTAGAGATTTCTGTGGTCACAAAGTCGCTGCTCTAGGAAACAATTAATTAGGTTGTTTCTAAAGGCAGAGGAAAGGAGCCTTTCATGTGAAATTCCCTAACGGGGCCAAGATATTTTCTTGTTATTGCAAGGGATTCTGCAATTTCCTGCCAAGAGGAACTTACCGGGAGATTGGGTAGATGGGGCTTTAAAAGGCTTCTCTCCCTGCCCTGTCCTTCCCATCTGAAGTAGTTTCCTGTGGCTGTTCAGAATCACGACCCTGCTGCCTCATATGAATTTTATCTTTTCTGCCTGTCACCCTGGTATTTTGTGCACACAATCCCACCAGAATCTGAAAACGATACCTGATGACTATTCTATGTGCCGCTGTGTGTAGCAAAATGCTACCATGCTGTAACTGGGCTTTCTAGAGCTAGTTTGCTCTCTTTTGCTCTCTTCCTTAAGTCAAAGCAGGGGTGAAGATTTCAGCCTTCAAATGTAAAAGAATAGCTTTCTAAAGTATTGCTACAGCAGCACATGTTGTTTCTTTCATTTTTGGAAAATCATTAGCAAGTTGTAACCCTTAGGAAAAATATGGAGAGATTTAACTATCTCAGGCATTCCCTTAAGCAGAGTATGTGGGCTTACCAGTGCTCAGAGCTCCTACCAACAGGCTGTAAACAGTGTGTATATTTTCCAAACACCAAACAAAGCTGCAGTATTAAGGAGTAGTTAGATATTAATGAAGAGGTTGCTTCAGTAAAACTAAGTATTTAGTCAAATTTACCTGTGCTGTATATTCCCTTGTGAATTGCATCCACCATGAAACTGCAATGTTATTTTTGATCTTAGAAGCTATCATCGCAATTATTGTCCTTAAGAACTGRAAAGTTGTTCTAATGCCATCTTTATTTACTAACGAGAAGGCAGGTTTTATATCTTCTTTATACAGCAGGGCTTGGGAAAGCACATCACTTCCCTAGCAAAGGTCTGAGCCCTGCGTCTGAGATGACGGCACATAAGTGTGATGTGTTTTAAGCGGAGCAAAGCAGAGTCAGCAGTTTAATGGTCAGCAGCGAGCGTGAGCAGTCGTTACATCAAGGCCTCTGCGCTTTCCCTCCTTCTCCTTATGCACACTGACACACTTAGGACTTGACTAAAGCTGTGATGTTTTCCAAGTTGTTATCTGGGGTTGATACTAAAATACAGAGATCATTAAGAATGAGAGATGTAACTTTTTCAGAATCTTAATACATTCAGCAAATGGAATCACAGGAGAGAATATAAAATTGAAACACACCAAGCAGTGCGTAGGAGCATCGATGCCTAAATGGCAGTTAAATCCAARGGAAATTTGCTGGGGGCTGCTGAGAAACCCATCATCTAAATTTTTCTCTCCTTTATGCAGTTGAGTGAAGAAGATGGATTTAATTAGCATTTTTGCCATGCTCTTAGCAGTGGAAGTGATATAAAGTGCTGTTGTTATCGCAGACTCGAATCAAAGGACGTGCATGTGGCAGAACTTCTCAGACCGTCGGAGAGAGGTGCAGAGGTTGTACTGGGACACTCAGAAATGGAGTCCCTAGTAAAGAGTGACAAAATTTGCCTCACAAATTCACTGGTAAGTGTAAAATGAAACATTTACTGAATCATAAGGGGATTAGTTATGAATTTAAACTAGCAGGGGATTAAAATTTTTCATTTACTTGAGGATGCTGAACAGAACGATTCTTTTTCCAGTAGGCTTTACATGGAAGTGCATAAAATACAGGAAAAATACAAAATTTTACCAAGAGAAGTAAAGTAGGGTGGATGCTATTTTTTATATAGAAATGTAAGCATCTTTTTTCTAATACAGAGCGAGCTTGCTGATTTTAAAAAATACGTATTTTTAAATGTTAGTGGGTGGAGAGTCTCAGCAACTTTGTGACCTGCTTCTGGTCTATGTAAGTATATCCCCTTTCACATGGTTATATATTTTTGTTATACACTTGGTTCAGGGTCTCTCCTGCTTTCACATACTGTGGTAGCCTAATCACCCTGATGGGACTCTTCATATCACAGTTTTGGTCTTGACAGTAGGAGAGACTACCTTATKGTAGACATCTGACAGCAGGCATGCGTCTGTTTTCATAGAACAGTCTAGCTCAGATGAACCTGTCATAGTATTTGTTTTCCACCTCCTAACATACAGAAAGCTTGTGGAATACCTCATACAGCAGCAAGCAAAAAATGATCAGGATTCATTTGGATTTAATCCRTGTTGAAGCTTCTCACAGTCTTGAAGGAAATTCATATTTATGATTAAAGTGGTCCCAGGAAAGAGCTAATTTGCTATTTGCAAAAAATCGCAACAAGTTTATGTTGTTAGCCTAGAAAACTTGTATATTTTAAACTGAGAAATGCTTACAGTCAAGTAAAGAAATTTTCAGAAGAAAGTGATCAAGTTATTCTGAAGCAATTCTGACCTGTCAGCTTAACAATATGAGGACTATTGTAAGCAGTGATATATCCTATCCTATCCAAGGAAATTAGTGACGAAAATCCACTAGGATTATGTTCCAGCGTGGCACTTCAATAGTACATCTCAGCATTAATGTCTACTGAATTCTCCTCAATTTGGGAAGAGACTCAGATTCAGGAGTAAGTTTGACTCTGATATAAACCATGTGAAAGCTGAACCCTTAGGTGGAATAAATTTTCCTGCTTCTAACTGGACAGTGGAGTTTATACATTTCTCCCAGGCAGCAAATAGATGCATTTATCCCTACATTGCTGCACTCCTCTCGTTGATCTCTGCTGATTTTCTTCTTAATGTCTGTCACTTGATCCTTTTCACTCTACCTTCATCTCTCTAATTAGTTCTCCCAAAGCTTGCAGCCCGTTGACTATCCGCTTGTAGCTCTCTTCACTCACAAAAGAAATTTAGTTTCTCTCATATTGGAAAAAAATATTCCTAACTTGTACATCCCTTTCCCTTTTCTTTTTACGCTCACGAAATGTGCTATTAGCAAGAGCTCCTGCTTCCTCTATTTCACTTCTATATTCCATCCCACTGATTTGGCTGTCCCCATGCTGACCACTGAAATTGTTCTCAGCAAGGTGTCTAATGATCTATTGATAGCTAAAGCTCTTCAATTTTCTTGGCCTGCCAGTTGCCTTCAACATATACAACTCGTCTTTTAGGTTTGAAATTTTTGCTTTGTTTGCTTCTGTAGTTCTCTTTATTCCAGCTCTCTCCATACTTTGGAAACTGCTCCTTCATTATGTCCTTGGCTGAATAGTCCTTGTCTTCCCCATCTCCAGCTTTTGRTGGGAATTCCCCTGGACTGCCACTCTTCCTTCCCTCTTCCCTTTGCACACTTTGTCTCTGGATGGTACAAAGTTCAGCAACCACTTGTGCTGAGGAGACAGAGTCCTACCTCTCTCCTCCAGAATGGTCCCTTTCTATCAAACTTAAGTCTCATCCTTTATCTTCCTTTGACTTTATAAAATTTAATATAGCTGAAAACTCCTAATCATCTCTTCACTATTCCTTCATGTTACTCCTTTATCAAGCAATCCTGATGATTACAGACAAGCCTTAGAACTTCTGCATTCATTCAGATTTCAGCATCTCACTAGGTCCTTGCATTTGAACAGTATCTGATTTTTTGCAGATTTTTTTTTTTCCATCTTTTGTCTTCTCTCTCTCTAGTCTGAACATTTGTTCAAGGTTTCATACCTCATGTCTCAATCGCTACAACATGCCACATTAGTTAACAGAATCTTGTCCTGCTCTTACCTATCTGARATGTGACTTTGTCAGTGTTGGTTTTGTAGCCCGAAGGGTGATGACTAAAACATTACTTTCTTGAATCCAACGGMCAGCTCTCCCTACTTGCTAGTATCAAGCATATGCTGCACCTCCGCATATTTCAATATGCCGTGCACAGCATAGTCATATCCTATCTGTGAGGTTTTATTAATTTTCAGGATACCAACTCCTGCCACTGATTTTTTCATCTTTCTGCACCATTATGCACTATTAATCTTGCAAACCTTGCAAAAAGTACTTCTGAGGCTTCCCTTAATTTTCAGAAGGATTTCCTCATCAACGCTGGCAAACCCTTTCTTACAAGACTGAAATATTGTCAACATTYGGGCTCTCCTGGACGAAGATCACTCACTCTTAAACCAACAGTTTCTCATTGTTCACTGTCAGGCTCTGTCTGTTGGCTGCACTGTATCGTTTGTTGTCTGGTGTTGTACGTCGGTTGTAAGCTCTCGGTGGATAYGGGACTTTCTTCTCTCTGTTTGTTTACACAACACCTAATGCCATGAAGTTTTTCCTGAGAAGAACTCTTGGACACTATGGTAATATAAATGATAGTAACAGTTGGTATGACAGGTTTATTTCCCTAGCAGTGCTTAATCTTAGCAAAACAGSTTTAAAAATAGATTCAGAAGCCAGAAAAATAAAATAAACTACTTCTACAAAATTTGAAGTTCTGTCTCCATCATTCCAATGTCTTGCTCTTGCCTATCTGTTTGTAGACGAATCTCCCATTGCTTGTCCCACTGAAGCTTCAGCAATGTACAAGCAAATAAATTAAAAACCCTTCCTGAACTGGAGGGATTATGTCCTTAGTCCAGGAATTCCGGAAGGGCGCATGGAGTTCAGCTGAGCTGGCYGTCTCTCCAGGTTCAAGTTCTACAGGGTCCAAAGATTTTATCACGCTTTTTATAGGGATGTTTGATCACATGCTGAAAAAATGTTGAAGTTGGCTAGAGATGCATCTGTCTTCACAATACTTACTGGCTTTTTTAGTTTGTTCTAGTGGATAAAGAGATGATTGACTGGAACGGATAAAAAACACRAGAGCATCAGACATAGGGTTTGATCCTGCACTGTGGTACCTCTGTCTTCCATCAAAATACAGCAGATCCTACACACATGTGAGTGAAGGGATGGGCCTTCCCATTGTGGGCTGTTGCAAAAGGTGCGTTTGGAGTGTTTGTAGGAGGTGAGGTTTGTGGCTATGTTTAATTCCCATGGAAGTTCACTCCATGGCTTTGGACAAGCCACAAGGATGTCTCCTGAAGTGCTGGTTGTCACCCTTAATGGAGATCTGAGTGACTTATCAATGTTCTTTCTTAAAACTGCCTGACTTCTTTATGTTTGGCACTGAGCATCTGGAAAATTGTGAACAATTTCATGGATTTTACTTGATATTTTGAAGAGAAGGATTCAATCTCCTCAGCCACAGGTCTACTCTTCTGTGTAAGCTGTTCTCTCCATACTTCTCCACACTCAGCATCAGAAGCTGCTTCCCATCATTCCCGTATCCTTTGGGGGACATGTGCTACCACTGCTCCTGCAGAGTGGCACAGGATGGAGTGGATCCTCCTAAGAAGCTGTCAGCTCCCTCTGCCGGGGGGGGGCTTTTGGCTGTTTGGACCGTAAGTCATTTCTTCTGAGGAAAGGCAGTGGTCCAAGTCCTGTTAATGCCAGTTAGCTGGCACTGTTCCGTGGGAAGCCTGTCTCAGTAGAGAGAGACATGTAATGATCTCTCATTTGCTGCTGGGACCTACTGCTGGGCTGTGACTTTGCTGTAATTCATGAAACAGGGACGATTTCATCTTCACTATTGCACAGCTACAGTCCAGGCAAGAGGTAAAGAAAGGCAGTCTGCCAGGATCGACACCTCCTGGTCAGCCGGAGAAGGTAGGAAGCCTTGCCCTGAGGTGGAGTTGTGYGAGACCTCAGTGCCGGTGAGGAATCCAGGAGTACTCCAGATGCAGTTGTGAATCCCAGACAGATAGATGGTCAGGAAGCCTTTTCTTGGGAACTTTTGCAATCGTACATAAGTCTTCTGGCCTGGCCTGGTTTATTTTTACCTTTAATCCTGAAGAATTCCTGTCTGATATTCTAACCTTATTTTCTCATGTTTTATTAGAACTAACTTGAAAAGCCTCATTCCAGTATGCGTGGGATCCTGAGCTTAGCTTTTCACTAAAAGCTGCCTTTTTAACTCTTTGTCACCTTCCCCTAGTTGATTTTCCTTTTAAGATAATACAGTATCTAAGGAAAATGTTGGAAGGAACAATGTGCTGGTTTCCCTTTACTGTAAAATGGAGGGACTTGAAGTATAAAGCACCTAGTACATGACATTAACATTGGGAATTAAGCATCTAAGACCCATGAAGTTCAGCAAAAATTTTAAGATATTATCTTAGGAACTTAATTTTTTTTTTTTTTTTTTTTTTTCAGATTCCCTGATTTTGGTTTATTTATTTTACAGGCCTAAGAGAGTCACACATATATCTTTTAAGATTAAAAAAAACTATAGCTAATGCAATTAATATTTTAGTCAAGAATGTAAGGCTGCATAACCAAAACTGTCATAAAACACAACAGAGCCCAAGTCGGGTCTTGTCCGTTATGGCAGTGGGAGTTGAGAGTACTCAGTTCCCTGTGATTATATATCAGTTTTGTAATCCCCTAGACCATAATTAAGCACTATTCTTGTTGGTACTGGCTTACTAATATTTTTGGCAAGCTTTTCTACTTATTGTTTCATCAAATTACAAATTTCTGTGCAAAACTGAYGATTTTAATGGCATTTCAATTTTTTTCAGAAGAATGTAAACAAGGTGTTTGATCCAGCTTTCTAGAAAACTTTATCTTTCCTCTACCCCCAAATATCTAGCTGTTTAACTTCAGTTGAAAATATCTTTTGTTTTTTTGGGGGGTGGTCTCAGTTTTGACTTACGAAATCACTTCTAAATCAGAGTAAAATCATTTTCATATCATTTTTCCTACTGAGAAAGGAAACTTATTTTTAAGTGTCAGCATTTCCCCAGAGACAAAATTGCGTGTCSTGATGAATTGTATGTGGCAGACGTAGAGGTGCGGCACCAGAGCCCAGGTGCCCAGCCCAGCCGTGGCAGGCGAAGGACCGTGCATACAGGAGCTGCCTGCCCAGAAGAACCGACAATCTGAGAATCAACTAAGAAGCAGGAGCTGGACATTACACACAGAGGGAGTGCAATAAAATAAAAGTGAGATGTTTCAGATCAGCACGGTAAGCAAGAGCAAGTTGTTAGAGTAGTCCTTGGCCTGCCTGGTGCCTACAAGTACCACCGCTCTCAAAATTTCCAAGGCAGGATTGAGTTGTTGGGGGGGCCAGGCACCTTACAAGGAGATTGTCTAGTAGCATCTGTGCTCTTCCATGCCACGTCCTCTCAGTGCCAAGGAAAGGTCCTACACAGCTTTAATTTGCTGGTATAGACATATATACCAAATGACCGACTGACCGAACACCCTAAAGACAAATTCTACAAAAGACTGGTTTTGGAAGACTATCATCATCTTTGTAGAGTCTAATTGTTGGCCCCCAGTTTTTTGAAACTATGTACATGCTTCATTGTCCAGGCACATTGCTGCTGATGGCAAAGAGCTTTTTCACTGTAGTAGAGGTCTGCCCATAAATAAACACATAGCTGCACAAGCACACGCTAATTTTTTTGTGTGCCTAGCACAGTGGGGCTCTAGCCCTAACTTGGGGTTGCCAAGTGCTGCTTTAATAGAAATAAATGGTGAAAATTACAGATTTTTTCTTAGATGTCCGTTACAGACTTTTTAAAAATCCTACACTCCTACTTATTTAAAACCTTTGACTGCAGATCACCCCCTCTCCAGGAGAGCTGACAACCTSTTATAAGCAGGCCTGTATGATGACAGATATGTGATTATATTTAAATAGCCCTGTCATAAAAAGTGTTTCCTAGATTGTTTTTTTCTTAGCCTGATATTTGAAAGGTTGCATTGCATTTACTGCGTTCTTTAAGGAAAAGTGTGAAAAGGGAGTTAAAAGTCCTGAATTAAGCCTGTAGGTACCATTTACCATATAAAATAAATATGTAAAACTTAAAAAAAAAAAAATTCCATAATGTGTCTATGAGAATTTCTCATGGTGGCAAAAAATGTTCCAGTCTGTTCAAAGTACAGATGAATTTGAATCTCACTTCCAAAGAAAGGCTCATGTTGCTAATCTCCCATGTCCTGCTGTTTGAACTCATCAGCTTCAGAGATGATAAGAACATGTTATTATGCAAACTATCAAAGTTTGTTTACACAACTTCTTAAAACAGATTCTTTCAGTGGTATGGCCAGGTGGTTAATATCTATTGTCAAATTTTTTATGCATGCCAGTTCAGTAGTACACATTCTCCATCCTGTAAGCAAGATATTGTCCACTGTACAATACTCTGTCATCCTAAATCTGTGGGGTTAACACACTCTCGTCTTTAATCTCCTGGAATCCTTCTTTTCCTTTGATTTTAAAATCTATGAGCACTTTCACAGAGCACATCCTTCAATAAACACAATAAAAAAAGCAAATAACCTAAGCAGCTTTAAGTTCAAACATAAATTTTATATCAAGCAGGAATCTCACAATGCAGTGCTAGTCTACCATAAAGTCTTTCATCTTTGCAAATCCTGGGAGCACCCTAGTGTTCCCAGATTGTCAGGTGAGCTCTCTGTTCTAAATATTTTTAAGTGACTTAAGCACTCAAGTACTCAATTCTGGGACTCCCGACTTAGTGTTCCCTCAAATGGATCTAATTTTCAAAGGATGGCTGCTCAACACTTTCTGAACAGCAGGCTGTTTTTCTTCTGGTATCTATAAACTGAGGCAACAAAGATCACTCATCTGTTTTTTAAGTGTAGAACACATTTTTAGTATGTTTAATTTAACTACAAACCATTTGTAACAGCTATGCATCATGAGGTCTTCTATATTTAAAAAGCTTTGCTTCTGTGTGGGATATAAATCACAGAATAAAATGTATCAGGAAAAATGGGAAATGGAGATACCAATTTATATACAAAGGAAATACTGGAAGATTTATTATCAGTGATTTTCTTAAATCTGCTTAGACAGCCAGGACAACATTTTCCAGAATGGATATGATTGCAGTTTGTGGGGGATCCTTGGAGAGCTCAGACTCGAACTAAAGGGCACTGACAGTGATGAAATGTCTTCCAGCGAGCACCAAACTGCTGGGGGCTGCTGGAAATCACCAGCCCAGATGAGGGTCTTGGCGTCACACCGAAACCTCACTGAAGAAGTGGTAGAGGTGACGGTGGGAGCTTTCATGGATGTTGAGAACATCACTGACTCAGTGTCACAGGGATCAAGCTTTAACTGGGAGCCCTTGGCACATCAGGGCATCAGGGTCTTTTGAAAAAAATTAAATATTCTTACATCTTAAGTCAAGTTACAGGAACTTAAGAASATCAGTTGGACTTCTGTGGCCTATGTCATCAGCAGGTTTATTTGAGTGAGCCCACACTGTGAAGGCCACAGTAACTTAGATTCCTTTGCAATTGCTGTGGACTAGAGGACCACAGCTTCAAGGTGGTGGTAATAACAGAAGCAAAGTCACCTGAATGGTATTGCGAATTCTCGACAAACTCACTGAGAAATTTTAAACAACTTGACCGTTTTTCACAGAAAAAAAAAAAGTGCTAGAAGAATGCCACTTTTAAGAACCTTGCACAATGCAAGTACTTAACAAACACTTCCACAACCTTGGAATCCAAAAATGATTTTAACTTCCCTGTCTCTTTTGACATTACTTCCCCTGACAATGACAAGTGCCTCAAAACCGTGTATTGCTTTCCAGCTAAACCTTGACCTTTGCTGCTTTTCTTCTTCAACAAGTAACACTGCTAAAATTATACATCAGACAAGAAAGCAAATGAATCATCCAGCTATGAAAGACTTATTTTGAAACTGTAGGAAAATATATACCTGGGCATGTGGTTCTGGAGTTGATTAAATCACCACATTTCTAAATCCTTAGACCATAGCTCCCTGTAAATTTGATTTAAAATTCTGAGAGAAAGACCACAAGGAAAGTTTGCAGAAGAGCATGCAGCAGATATGCAACAATATCCATGAATAGTAAAACCAAGATTTCTGATAGTTCGTGTGGTGTTAAGGAGGACAGAAGCACTCACAGAATATCAGAATCATAGGATCATAGAATATCTTGAGTTGGAAGGGACCCATAATATTGGGGGTTTCATTCATATAGATAACATTTTCAGTAGGGTTACATCTACCAAAACTCTGCTCATTCATGTGAGAAGCCAGAACTTCTCTTGGCCAGAAGACTTCCAAGTAGGAAACGAACAAGCATTGTCCACTTCATACCTATTTAATACCTGTTATTGGTGGTGTCAGTCTACTCTCAGTGTTCATGCAGCCACCCTCCAAGAATATAGCCCCACCCTCATAGCTAACTGGCATTAGGCTGACTTTGCAGAAAGGCGAAATACTGAGAAAAGTGGGAAAGAGAAATGCCTTTAAGCAGGTCCTTCCAGAACTGAGCTAAAGCACAGTGCTGAAGAGACAATAACAGCAATTTTTATGCAGTACATTTAATCCCCAGATGTGGTTAATCTTGAATAGCTGCTGCCAGGACTGGGCCTGTTCTGTGGATGAGAGGACTATACCTCTCTATCCCAAACCAGAAAGAATGTGCAGAAAGCAAAGATACACAAATTAAATCCAGCCAACATGTTCATGACTTTATTTATGTTGGGAAGGTGGAAGACAGAGCAGACTTTCTAGACTATTTTGGTAATTAGGATGATTTAAAAATATGGCTAGGCAACAGAGTGTACAGACCTTAGGCTGTTCTGCCAGCTCATCTAAGTCACCATCTGCAGCATCACTTGCTATTTGGTTACTAGGCATCCTTGGGGTTGAGCACTTCAGTCATGCTGCAGCATTCAAAAATTTTTCATCTGGTTTTTTATTTGTCATTTTAAAAAAGGACCTGTGCCCATGGAGAATACGATTGGATAAGCAACTTCATTTGCCTTTGTGGTCTGCTCTTGAAATTGGACCTAGGATGCAATGACAAACCAGTGCTAGATGCACATCAGTTGCAAAGAGAAGTCATTGGGACTGCAAGGTTCTCCAGCTTATTATGGCTCAGGCATGCCAYCTGAAGCTGTAAATCTTGGCTACTGTGACAGGGAATGAGCAGCAGAGAGGTAACAACTTGGGCTTCTGATTTTAATTTGAGACTCAGTAYGCAATGGGGAAAACTTTTCCAATCTGCTGCAAAGTGGGACAGGAATTTTTTGGACATATGTCAAGTGTCCCTCCTGCTCTTAGGGTCTGGAAAGTGAGGTATGACACTAATAATTGCAGTTGTGAGTCAAACTTTCAAGCTAAACTTTCAACAGAGCTGACTGAGACAAGGCTTGGTGGAGGTGAGTCTGCCGTTCTTAATGTGTACTTAAATTTACACAGCACCCTTCATCTGAGAGGTCACTTAAGGGCTACACAAATACAGACCAGCATATTAATATACCACTTTTATCATATGGAAACACAATCCTATGGCACATCATACAGGAATATGACATACTTAAAATATGTTGCTCYCTGCCATACTGTCACGTAGAAAATATAGGTAAAGTGAAAGTAGCTGCCTTAGCTGGAATCTGGAGATAATACTCCTATTGTTAGGGCTTTTTAGTGACTACAGAAGGGCAGAGCCTTGTATTGGAGTATCACTTGGCAAAGGAATAATTAATGTAACGGTGTTAGGTTAGATGCTAGGTATGTGCTTAAAATTGACCTCTAAGAAGACTCAGTTGCATGAGTTGTTCTGTCGCGCACCCCACTTTGGGGACCAGTAATCCCTAAACCGTAGAGATACCTCATCCCACAACTGCTAACTGATACCTACACCTGTAAATGATTGAGAATACCTAAACAAAATGCCAGGACTTCTCTAGACAATTGTAGGAAAGGCCAATGGTACCTAAGTGGGACATTCTTCTCTCCTCACAGGGTGTGCAGGAAGATCAGGTGCTTACAAACACCTTGCATGGTAAGTCTTTCTGAAATCCCTTTCTTTTGTCCATGAGTACCAGTCAGGACTGGTCATTATCCTTCTGTCCACTTGAGATTCAGAGCATGAATGGGTTTCACTCAGATGACAGCCATCTAACTGAGCAAGGACTCAGCCAAGGCTCTCCCGCACGAGTCCCGCAGTGGAGCAGGAGTGCTTGAGCAGGGGTGGGCTGTTGGGCCACCGCTGCTGTCCCAGGGGGAAGGGAAGCACTATCACCTCAGCACCGTGGCCCTCCCAAACACATGTGGGTGCCTAAACTTAATGTAGAGATTTCAGCAGTCAAAAATGGAGGTGGTGGTTAGGTTCTTCTGGGGCTGGGCACTGGTGGAGTGCAAGCAATCTGACTGCTCTCAAGACAGACTTACACACCACCTGAGTAATCAGTCTGAATTTCACCTTTAAGTGCAAGTCCTTATTTATTTCAGTGTTGTCTGAAGTCCTTCTTGAGCTTTTAAATCCATGCCCTGAAAACATTTTCTCTTGATAAGATGCATGATTTAATAACCTTTTAAAAATATAATAAGAAAGAAAATTGAGAACCCAAGTTCTGCACAGTAAGGTCAAATACTCAGTTCCTTCTCCAAGCTGAGCTCATCATGCTTGGAAAACTCAGGACGTAGTTGTGTTGGTCCAGCTTTTCTTCAAAGCGTTTTAACCTGATGTCCAAAACAAAGCAGTAAATTAGATGAACCTGTCAGCTGAAATTCAATGTCCTTAGCCGAAACTTGGCATGTAGCTTTGCCAGCTCAGTTATAGATTTTTTTGATGACTATTTGGATTTTTATTTCTCTCTATGCCGTTTTTCCTACCTCCTTCTTCTTTTCTGCCTTAAAATGTACTTTCCATTATAATAGTTGAGTGCAGGAAAGCACCGTCTTACTAACTAACTTCTCTAATGTAGTCATTTTACTTAAATATTCTAGACACTAGAGCCATTTTCTATTAAACTCACAGGTTTCTTTCTTTCTTTCTGTCATTGGAACATGCTTTTAAATGTAAACTATTTTGTTTCTGGGGTGCATGGGAATGAATGTAATGTGGAAGTTCACTTTGCTCAAATGAGGCTAAAAAAAGCATTAAAAAGGTACAAGAGCATATGATCCTGATCAATGCAGGGACATCTACTTAATTTCCATTGCCGAGCTCTGTAATTCTAGCACCTGTGAAATTAGTTTTTCTCCAGGTAGATCTTAGTTCAAACACTGAATAACACAGTGTATTTCAAAGAATTAAGTTTCATCAGTGCACACTTTAGGAGCCACTTCACATCAAAGTTAATAGTGCATTGTTTCAAATTATGAAGGCAATTTTTATATAATCAATTTGTTCCCTTTCCTTTCTTATCTAGACCTCATAGTGATGATATCAGCGCTTTAAAAAGCCCTATTCACTGCTTGCTGTAACATTTGAAATACTGCATTCTTACTTTACTTGCAGGTCATTAAAATCTTAAGAGGGGCCTGAAATGCCATGGGAAAAGGTAGCTTGAATTGTCACTCTGTTCTCCATCCTCAGTTGACTGAGTGCAATGCTGATTACCAGGGATAGTCAGAGCTGCTTAGAAATTTTAAATTTGCTGCCCTTTCTCTGGCTTCTGGATTTGCTGTCTTGTTGCTAGCAATTCTAAAAAAGCCATGGTTCTCCAGCCCAGAGAGCAATATTTACCCTCTTTTCTTGAACTTGCCATCATTTCTTCTCAGATTTCTTTCAATATCAGTAAGGGAAGCCAAAACAAACAAAAAAAATCTAAACTTTAAAACTTTTCCTGGGAGGAAAAATAAGCTAAGGTAGCTTTTTAAAGAAGTAGAAACTGAGTTGAAGAAAGTTGGCTTTATTAAAATCTGCTTTAAAGCTTGACCTTAAGTTCTACAGGTCACATGAAGAGCAGCAACATTTCTATCGACATTTTATGTACGTGTCCTGTTGCTGACCTATGTTCCTAATAAACCCCCAAAAGAATGACGTCATACACTTTCATATGGCTACAAAGGGAAGTTTGAATTTCCCAGCATCATGCATTTGAAAGGTTTCCTGCTAGTGATATTTATCTATAGGCATAGCTTTATCTATACCCCTATAYTAAGTGAACCAGAATTAGACTGCTCAGCCCTTTCATACTTACAGTTATTTCTTAATCAAGGTGGAATCTCAATCTTATTTATGACAGTGAGAATCCAGAATAGTCCCACTAAACACAATGGCATTATTAGAAGTTTGTATACGAAAAATAGTAATCGGTGCGGTAACAATGTGTATATAATTTAGTTTAAGTGCAGATCTATCTTTCATATCTATTTAAACATCTCTTCAAACATTAATATATTAAACTTCAGCTGTATCGTGAGTATAGCTGTCTCAGAAGGATGTACCTCAGATACTGAGATATGAAAAGAGAAAATAACTGGCTCACAAAAAGATAGAATTTAACAGAATTCAGAATGGAATCCTCATCTCCTTTCCAGACCATGCTTTTAACGTAGCACTTTCTTTTTTCCTGCATCATGGAACAAAAGAAATATAGCCTAATGCAGGTTTTATCTTCTGTAGAGTATCTGTGAAATAGCAGCTCCACAAAATCGCTGTCCTTTACACAGTGGGAATGACTCATTAGCRGTGTCAAGGGTTGTTTGCTCTTCTGATCTGCTCATTTACAGACCTGCATCCAGAAGCTCGTTTACACAGGAGTCCTTCCCTATGTTTATTATTTTCTGTTAATAAAAATACTTTCTCCCCCTAGCTCTTCATTGCCAGGAGCTGATACACTCCAGCGGCCGGCTGTGAGGCTGTCCCCAGCCACGGGTGCTCCAGCACTCACCGAGGCTCCAACAAGAACAGGCAGATGGTCCGTGTAGGTGGGATGTTAGGGTGGCATTTGAGAATATCAGCAGTTATAAGAGCTAACACTGACATTCATGTTGGAAGTGGGACAGACCCACTCCATGGGTTTTCAATCTTAAAGCCATCTGTAACTTTCCAGAGTTAGCTTATGTTTTCCTGGAAGAGCATCCAGCACATGCCCACTCCAGGGCTCCTTGGCTCTTCATCTGTGTGTTTTTGTGGATGGCAGACTTCATCTGAAAAAGTAATCCCTCTGTTGCTATAGTTGAACAACATGCAGTAAATAAAAGAGTTAAGGATAATCTAGTAATTAGAAACAACCTGACTCTATGTTTGCCACATCAGTCTTCCTAAGAGAAATGTATGAATCCACATGAGGAAAAGGCTACCCTTTGTGGCATTCATAGATGGTGATTACTCAAAATCAGATTTTATAACTAAGATGCATCTCTAAAAACAACAGCAAAATGTACGAGCTAGCAACAAGTAGAGTTCGATAGCAGGAGGGAGAGCATCCTCTCTCTCCATCAGACTTCAACTAAAGTTGGTTAAATTGCATGTTGCTAGTTTATCACAATTCAGCCTAAGGCTTTAGAAGTGCAAGTACTCATATGGACTTTCTCCCTTCTTTCCACTAAAAAGTCTGGACTAGTTATTACATGCTATTTTTATTCTGGCTACATCTCTACGGAGTTTTCAGTGGGAAACCTTCAGCAGCACCAAATGGATCTATTTCTCCTCTTTCAGCTTTTTTGCTGTGTACGTGTTTGGTTATTCCAAAGTTTGAAAATGAGAAAGCAGCTTCCCATTATGCATCAGCATTCCCAGCTGGCAGGCTGTTAGAGATGAAATATCAAATCACAAGTACTGTACAGAGATTTAAAAGGGGAAAATTAAAAGCTGCATCGTTTGATTAACCTCTGTGTCTCACATTTAAAAATTAATGATAATGAAGTTCACTTTCATGTAAACCTAGCAATACTTCTCAGAGCATTTGGGAGCCCAGAGCACTGTCATTTACTTAGTGTTGAGATTCTCCTATGCAGTTTTTAATAGTTTATACACAAACCCATGTCTTACTGTTTTTTAATATTTTTACAAAACAGTATATCTGCAATATAGATCCAAATTCTTACCATTGTTCTACAGCTCTAAGGTTGAACAGGCCTGAAATGGAAAGCTGATGCTTTAGTTCAACACTATAATTAAGTGATGGCTAAAGTCCCTGATTTTCCAGAGACTCTGTCCTTTTCTTTTTGCTTTCTTTTCTATTACTTTCATGGAATAGAAAGAATAGAAACTTTCAGGTGAACAAATTAGTTTAATGATGATGCCTTTTCCACAAATCAATGATGCACATTAAAGATTCAGAATGCACTTTAGAGCCATGCAAAATGTGGAAAATAGCAAGGTACCAGAGCGATCCCTCTCTAAATTATAGATTGAGAATTAAATTCTGCTCTCAACCATGCAGGTGCAAATCCATTAATTTCAGAGCAGCTGCTCAGGTTGACATTGATGTGATTGACATCAGAACTCGGCTGCGGAGCTGGTTCTTTCCCATTGCTCATGGCAAGTAGTAAGTATCCAATGCCTTGAGCTGTCCTACCAATCACCCTCTTCTCTACCATTATGAATTATAGCATGTATACCGTGTAAACTATGGGATACTACAGGGCCATTTCTTTACATTGTAGTGGTGTGGAGGGGAATTGATGAATGTACCTGTGAGCAGCATAAGGAAATATTTGGAAATCTAGTTCAGCTGTTTCCACCTAATGACCCATGGGTCCCTGTGGTTTGGTGGAACACCATGTGAGGCTCTTTGAAAGTGTTAAACCTGATGTGGGTCTGCTTCAATTTGTAATAAATGGATCTGTGCATCCATTGGAAAACATTTTACAAATATACAAACAGAAAAAAGATGTGAAACAATGATTTAGTTCTCTTTTTCTCCACCGCATATTTTATTTTATTTTATTTTATTTTATTTTATTTTATTTTATTTAGCTTTAGGTTGGAAAGCCTTCCACTTAAAAATTTGTATAAGTTTTGACATAGTTTTCAATGTTTCTGATAGATCCCAAAGAAACTCTAGGTAGTTTTTAAATGCATGCTAACAAATCAAAGCTGTTCTTAAACCCCCCTTTCCTGCATCTTTCTGAATCAATGAAGCATAGGATTTTTGACCTTTTTAACRGACAACAGAAGGGCACACTTAAATTATGCATTGCTGGTGAAGGAAGAGCTATTATGAAAAAATTTTGATGCTTACTTGGACAGTTCCTCAGCTGTGGTAAACTGAGAACATCAGCCAGAAGCCAATACTCGCATGAAAGGGGATCTAAGTCRTACACTCTACTGTCACATCTGAGGAGGTCAAGGTACAGGGAAAAGATGCATGTTGATCCATCRTTTTAGAAATAATAAAATTAAGTTATAAAGAATTTGAAGGTTTCTACCCCCAGAATTAAAAAGTGACAGCTGTGAAGAGAGACCAGGAGTCCTTTTTTATAAGTTTAGAACACTTTCTACCATGAGAGCTAGACTGGGGTGGRGTCCGTGAGCCTCATTTTGCCAGCCTTTGCCTCTGCCTGGTGAGCTTCCTGGCTTGCAACCTCTAAGCAAATGAAAACCACGATGTTTGTATTCCCTTATGCAGCTAGTCCCAGACTCCTTCACCCTCAGACAGCACAGTCTGTATTTGCAAAACTTTGCAGATAGATTTAGATAAATTTGTCTGAGTAACAAAATAACATGAAGATTAAGAATTGCCTATAAAATGTGAGCTTTTGTAATAAACCAGAATGTGTGGGAGTCCTGCTCTAAGGCAGCAGCATGTCTTGAGGCAAGGAGACTCAGCGAATAAAACCTTCTCAGCATGGTATTAAAATGAAGTTCTTACTAATTTTGGCTTGGCTTCACATGTATGTGATAGATGAGAATACATTCATTTTCCATAAGCAGGAAAGCCCTGTGTGTTTTCATTTCAGTAGTAATAGAAGTGACAATATATTAGAGGGCTTTGAGAAGGCAGAGGGAGACAGCAGCAATCTGTCAGTACTTTTTCATTTGAGCTGCTCTTTGTGCATCCATCTGAGATGATGATGCCCCTTCTTACTCCAGGTTACCAGTTCAGCAGGGGTAGGTAATGCACATGCTGTGAAAGCTGCCTGATTGTCTTGTGGCAGTCTGTCCGAGGAAAAGAATGAAGTTCACGGTAATTAATGGAAAAGACCATTACAGCTGTGTTATCTTCTTGCACAAAATATTTTATGCCTCTGAGCTTCATCCTTCTGCTATCAATGAGGGCATTCCAGATAATGTGATTTTAAAGGGAAAGAGATCTAAACAATTCACTTTGGTATGCCAGAAACAGGCCTAATTATCTGGAGATTTGCTGGATATGTCTGCAAACCATTACAGGCTGAATTAAATCCTTTTGAAAAGCCAGGTCTTATTCCTTTTTACTGCTCCTTACATCTAAACACCCTGATAAGCCGTACATATTTGTGTTAATTAGGTGAGTGCTGGCAATCTGTTTGTTCCTTTTTTGTTTTGAGGAAAAAAGGCCAGTCAAGAAGGAGTGTCCCAGGAGACCAACCTGTTCACACCTCCTTCACAATGAACATCACCATGGCCAATTACAGGGGCCCCAAGCCTGAACAAAAGAAATTACAGAAAAGAAGTAATGGGCTCTAAAAATATCTATTGTCTTTAATCAAGGGGAAGAGACTAAGTGACCGCAGGTGGAATAGAAAGCACACACAGTACCTGGGCTGTGGGCAATGAAGTGCATTAGCAAGAACTTTGTTAGGTGACAGTTCAATTCAGCCTGAAGGTTTGTTCAAGCTGCTGTGGAGGTCGACACCTCTGATGTTCTCTCTGAACTTTCTCTTAAAATGGAGCTTAAACTTCTGTTTGGCCATTTGTATTCCCAGTGTGTGCATGTTGGATCAAAGTGATTCTTCCCTACCAACGTTTCTCAAGTGACTCAGTCGGTTTCCARAGAGTCTAATTGAAGTAATTATTCACGTCCTTTTGTGTTGCAAAGAAGACCTGAGTATAATGGAGGGAGTTCCTTCTCCCCAAGCTTTTAGCTAGGTAGAAACACTGAAGTGAAGTGAAGAGAAATGCTTGATACCGCATTTCTCCAGCTCTGCAAGGAAGAAACAGGGCTTGAGAAGCATGAACTGTCTCTGTCAGGCATGGATTCAGAAGCCTAGCTCAAACTCATCGTTGTGCATGGGTACTGTGCTGGCCACAGATGTAGTGGACCCTCTGCTCCCATGTGGTCTCTTTAGGRTGGGGGGCCTGTGTTATCGAAGCTGAAGAGCTCATCTGATCATCACCCGTRTTTTCTTCATCATTTTTGTCTGGCAAAAAAAAATAATTGTATAATCAGCAATAACATTTCTAAAGCGTGAGGCTGAAAGCAAGTAATGCTCAAGCTCGACCTCACGTAAGAAATTAACCTGGTTGCCGAAGGGCTGTTCCTGTGCTGCCTCTGCTGCTGCCTTTGTCCTGTCCTTTGCTCTCTGCTGCTGGAATTCGTGGTGCTCCGTGCCAGTCCCACCCGCCTCCCGCGGCTCCCTCCAYGCCAGGGAGCTGCCGAGAGCCGCCGAGCAAGCTGCAGGCTCCGCGACGCTGCTGGCCTGACTGCCTGGGCTGGAAAATGTTTTCTGTGGGTTCAGCTCTGTATCTGTGATTTAATGCCGTGCTAATATTAAACATCTAATGTAACGGAATGTTGTTCTAAACCAAGCAATAGCCTAGGAATAGGTATGTGAAAAAAAAAGCTGGGTTTTTTTTCATTTTCAAACTGGAGGCAGGTTATAAAATAAGACTGGGAACAGTTGGTSTCCAGCAGTGACTTAGGAACCAGAGACATAAGTCTCCTTTTTACAACCTTTTGATAGACTATTTCGTGAGACAGCTGGAGATCTGCAAGGAATAGTGGCTGCACTCAATCTGCTTGCTCTTTTTCACATATTCAGAGAGCGCTGGAAAGGACTGTCTATASCATCCAGTGACCATGAGATACCATTGTTGATTTAATACAATGCCTTGCATTTCTACTGCTGAAAAGAAATTTGGGGCGTAAAGAAAACATTGTATTTCAGAAGACTTAGCATGTTGATGAGCATCTGCAGAACAGACTATTTATGTCAGAAACCAAGYTAGGATGGACCTGTGCCCATCTCCCCATTTATAACCCCATTTAAGTTCCAAAGAGGTTCTCAGATCAGAAAAGGCAGGTTTTCCCTCTTTTTCTCCTCCATTACAGAAAGAAAGTTGCAAAGAAGGTCAATATAGGGATTGAGAAATCAGGATCGATCTGAGATACCTTCCTGAAAGCTGCTTGCTCCTGCATTAGTCTGTATACATGGAGCAGTGTTTAAATTCCAGGTTCCTGTTAAGTCTTTTAGAGAAAATCATGAGATCTCACAAGCTTTGGASCTTGTGCACTCCCTAATTGCTTGARTTTGACAAATGACAGAARTGGGACCTATTCCTGGATTTATAGATCTGGATTTGAGTCTGCTTTCACATCAGCCACCGGCCAAAGTTCTTGCTGCTTGGTGGTCTGGYTCAGGCCTGTCTGTGATCCAAGCATTAGGAGAAAGCAAACTCTTCTCTGGAAAGAAGACATCAATTAAAAGAGACTTCTTTGGTTTCTGCTGGAGAAAGCCACACTGTCGAGTAACCACAAACTGTTCAACTCACTATGATTTAATTCCTTTGCTTAGAAAAACAGTTTTGAACCATCTATATTCCTACAATAATGGATACTGGCCATGCTTAATTCTTCATTTTAAACACAAGCTATTAATTATAGGACCATCCCAGGTTTCCTGGTCTATCATTTACTGTTCTCGCTAAAATGTGACATGCGTAGCAAGCCAASCACTATGGCACAGCCAGGCTGACTGGCTCCTGAGGATTTCCCTGGCCGTGCTCAGGTCCACTCCACTGCCTTGAACTGGTCTGTGCTCCAGCTCAAAGCTGCGCTGCAGAGCACACCCGAGACTGGGACATCAGATTGACCTCGGGTCAAATGACAAAGCTGGCCCTAGCTGATCTCCACTGGACCCAGAAAACAGAGATAAACATCCTCCAGATTTTATGCTGAACTAGTTAGATCAGGTGTTCATAACGACTCAACAACACTGTCAGTAATCTAAAGCCTAATCAGGTTGAAACTTAAAGTACTTGAGGGATGTGCACTGAAAGAAAATTGATTTGGTCAAAATCAACCTGCCAGGCCAGTGGTGATGCTAAAAATTAAAGCCACTGATTTCCAGAATCCTACTACACTGCTTGCTTACTAGGTATATGGGGAAGAAGGTAAGTGTTCACATACACACACACACACACACACACACACACACAATATATGCAGTCTCCTCAACTATAAACCTATAAAATACTATATGAGGTTGCTATTAAAACCACCAGCCTCCTGACATTTTTTCAGTACTCCTTTAGACACCTAACAGAGATGCTTTCATGTTGTTTTAAAATTGTTTTCACATTGCTGAATAAAAATGAAATGCAATGCATTCTACACATGGGCTGATTCCCYTATATTTATGTTAAATAATACCATACTGACTGATTTGCTGAGTACGCTGTTGTGATTTCTTCACGCATTGTGTTTCTCAGCTGCAYAAAAAGTTACTAAGGCAAACTATAGATATCTAGTCTATATAGGGAGGACTGATAGAACTGAGTACCTTTTCTGCTTCGTAACAGGTAAAAAGATATTAATTTTATAGATACTGTTGTGTTGTGGACTTTTAGCTATTGGGTAAGCGGGATGTGAAGAAACCACTCTGTGTTACACAATACAAGCCAAGACAAAGCTGGCTTCTCAAAAATGATGTCAAAACCATAAAGGAGGGAAAAGACCTTCTGATCTTCATTTAATGTCAATAAATCTGCTCTCCGAATCCCCAGGTAAGGTTGGTAAAAATTACTGAGTTGATCACTTTGTCTGTAAAGGTCTCCGGATAGCCATACTACATAACATGGCACGACCAGGGGTGGTGTAGGTCCCTCAGCTGGTATCACAAGAGAGCTCTGTGAGACTGGGACAGCCTTCCAAGAGGCTTCCAAGAGCTTGTCTAAGCTTAGAGGTGGAGACTGACACATTTTGTCACAGGGTTACATGACACACAGCAAAGGACAGATTCAGTGACACTGCAAACTCCTTCAAGTGCTTGAATGAAGGTTTTGTGGATCAGATGCGCRGTTCGTTTAGTGGCAACACAGCTTAGAGATTGAATTGTGCTAAAAGTGGAGACAGATGATGGAGATACACCAGTGTACTCGTGATGATATGTATGCTAAAAAGCAGAAAGTGTCAGTGTGGGAGCCCAGAACTGTCTTTTTACTTTCTTCAGTGATCTCAAGGGAGCCACTATTCCCCCTCCTTGCTYTGTTTTTCTGCAGAGTGGGAATTCATATGAAACATAGTAAGTTAGTGTGTGCTTGGTGCAGCGAGTTTGCAAGCAGTATACTATAACTTAATAGCAACTGCAGTTTTCTGTTCATATTCTTTATTGCCACCGACAGTTAATTAAAAGACAAAGTCTACTTAGGTTCAACTATCTGAATACACAGTTAAATCTGRGAGAAAGCTTCTGTTTAGTTAGTAAGCCTAAAAGCAACATGCAGGTTTTTCATCCCCCTCGCCCCCCAAGTACTGTACATCAAGAATTCATGCAGTAAAAGCTTCAAAACTACAGAAAGTTTTTCAACTATGTGAAACCCCAAAAAGTCAAGCCTTTACCACCGGCTGTGTTGATTAACACTTAGCTTGTGAGGAGAAAAGAGCCCTAGCAGATACAGCATCTTCTGCGGGAACATTTTCCATTGCTAATCTCCTTTTGCATGCTCCTGCTGCCAAAGAAACACAGCGTATCATCTTTCCAAGCCATTTTACTTTGGTTTCCTCAGACAAAATGGTCTGAGTGGCAAGGGCGTATTTTTGCAGTAGTCTGTGGAAAGGCTTATTGCTGCCATCTGTCTCTGCTCAACCTTTGCAGAGCTTAACCTCCACTCATGTTCTGTAACATTACTTATGATGTCCTTTACTCTGTAGGAAGATATAGGGGTTTTTCACCCAGTGTATCCCAACTCTAAAAAAAGTCAGAGGAAAGTGGTTTAATTCTGGACAAAACAAAGGAGGAATGTTTCAGGAATGCAAACATTTTATGTTTCATTCCCCTTTAAGGTCTACTTTTTGAAGAATTCAGCTCATTTAATGCTCTTTTTTGAGACATTTAGTTTTAAATACAATTTTAGAAAAATATGCCTTTTCAAAAGGGGAAGTTTTATTTGGAAAATATCAAAATAAAAAATGTTTCACTGTTTCCAAGAGGAAACATTTCATTTGAAAAACTGTCAAAGGAAAACGTGTTTACGTTTAAGAAAAAATCCTCCATCGGCTTTTTCAGCCATACGGTATAATTGAATTCAACACAAGTTACAGTCCCCCTAAAAGTAATCTCATCCMGAAACAGGTGCTGAGTATCTGATACCTCAGTCACCATCCTCCTGAAGTTTTCCAGCTATCTTGTTTTGTATCTTTCCCAACTTTAAACCAAAAGTAAGGGCAGACTGTATCAGTCACTGCACCCAGTGCTAGTTCTTCTTTCCCCCCCCCCTCAGAAGCCTTTGTAAGCACCGCACGTGTGCGCTCAGAGCAAGCGTCTGCCATCACTTAGCAGGCCTCTTTGCCACCGGGGCTCAGACGTGCAAATTCAGCGTCTCACACCCCCAGTGGGTTGTAGCGTGAAGAAGGAAATTGGTTGGCTGCAGTTAGCGGAGGAGTGTTGTATTGACAGTCATGGAGGCACAAGTCTGTTGCTATTAGACCTGGCTAGGACCACTTGTCAGTGCAAGCTTCACTCATCTGTTTGTAACTCACTCTGCCTACGGGACTGTTTATAGGAGGTGACAGGGCAGTTTAGTTTTCCTGCCTGTTCTTCCTTCAGCCCCTCTGCTGAAAGTATGCCGCGTTTCATAAAATGTTCTGTAATACAGACAGATGGCCATTAAGAATTAGTATAAATTCAATGAAGTCTCAGAGACTGGTTTGCAGCCTCAGATGAAAACAACTGTTGACCATAAGGAAGCGGATGGCATTCAAACTGCTGCCCTGACATCACAGTCTTTGGGTAATGTGAGTCTTGTTTCCCATATGCAATGACTTTATGGCCACCAAATGCCATCCTTCTTAATATAACTAAAGGCACCTGCTGCTTCACTGTTGTTGGAGGGACAGGATAAGGATAAGTAAGTATCATGGCAAAATGTACTCTGAGGACCAGCAAMACTGCTTATTCTCCTCTGAGGAACAATTTTTCAGTTAATAACACCCCAAACTTACTGTCTTTTTCTTTTTTTAACTGGCAAGTATCTCAAAATGCAGATGAAAGCTGCTCACTCTGATCCCCAATGCAATCAGCGCCTTGCTAAGGGGGGCTGCGTAGGCGGACACAGCATCATTTCAGTAAATTTCTCATTAAGAAACAGCTAGATGCACCAGGTCAGCTTGAAATGCTAATTATGTTTGTGTGATTCATGGATATTGGTGACAGTTTTCTCCTGGCTCAGCCTAGGTCTTCCCACTTGCTCAACTGAGATGAGTTTACTGCAAAGACACTCAAAGTGAGCTACTGTCACTGAATACTTCAGAGCTAAATAAAGGCTTTCCAGATACATGATGCACGAAAGGAGAAGGAAAGGGATTTTAGAGGAAGAAGTAGGATCTACTGGGGACTTGGATTCATACCTGATCCTACCATCACTGCAGATCCCACCATTGATCCACTTCTTTATCTGCCTGGTGTATGTAGATGCTAAGAACTCCAAGGCAAAGGGGTAGTTTAATAGCTATAAGTGTGGTATCACACAGCGGGTTCTGGTCTTCATTGTTCTAGCAATAATCCTGGAGTGACTGAGGAGTGAACAAGGAAAAGYGAGAGAAAAAGAGATTGTGCATTTAAGAATACTGAAGTACTGGGAAATACATGGGGAGCTGAGTTTTAGCTTTGTTAAAGTGATTTAAAAAAACAGTATTCAGACAGGAACATTAGAAAGACAAGTAGTAGCTAAGGACTGTATGAAGGTCAGGAATGGCGTCTTTTGTTCCATGCCCTTATTCTGCACAGCACCGAAAAACTTGTTCTCTGAGATGTTTACCCACAGGAACTAAAATATTTTGTTTAACAAACTGATCAGATATTGGACAAGCATAGGAGTGGATGGGATTGGGAAATAAAAGAATGAAATAAAAGGCTGCAAAGAGAAGGCTATTTTTTTCCACAACACCTGATTGTGTCAACCTGGGTCACAGCACATTCAGGCACTTGATATTTACTTTGCTAGAGGTAGAAGAGCAGTATCATACCCGTTTCTGTTTGRAGTTGCTGAGTTATAAAACCACAAGTTCCACAGCAGACTCACAGATGAGTAGGCTTTACTACCGCCTCAAAAGAGTCATGCAATGGTCACGAGGATCAGCAAGTCCAAGGTGGCCTTACCAGAAAAGGTAAAGGAAAAAGAAGAGTTCAGCTATACATGGCAGAGATAGACAAGCCAGTATAGTTATGCCTGAACAGGGTTTCTGACTGTAGATATATTTGTGTAAAGCAATTCAGATCATGGGAGCATGGAGACATTAGAGATCCCTGAATGAACATGCCTGTAAACACAGACTCCCAGAGCAGCCTTTTCACAGTTCTTGGAGTTTTCTATCACATAAATGTTGATTCAAAGTGAATCATTTTTCATAATAACCCACAGGAAGAAAAAAGAGAAGAGCACATAGTATATTTTAAAATCACTAGAAATGTCAGATAGATAGACATTTAATTCCTTTCCTGGGGATTTCTGGAGGAATTCAATAGTCCTTTTTCATCTGTGGATGTAGTTCTCCTTCTAAGAGGGATCCACGTGCTGCCTCCTTAAGAAACAACCTAAAGATAAACCTATGTACATAGTCTTATACTCACAGATGAAATAATTTGCAACCCCTTGTCTTTTTAGAGGATTATTACCACCAAACTTAACTTGATTTAAAACATTTTTCAAATTAAAATTCWATAAAAGTGTCTTTGCATCTGACCAGAATGTTCCGTGCAGAAAACTTGCTGTTCCAGTACCAGGAACAACAGTAAACATTTGAACTGGTACCCTTGTTTCATAATTACACTATTCATAGATATGGTGTGCACAGTCTTCTCTGGAGAGTTGTAGCAACGCTCTGGTAATAAAGCTAGGATTCAGGAAAAACCCTGCTGAAACATCTGATGGTTCTGGGAAGATCTGCATTACATAAGTTGTTTTCTCCAGACCTGTTTCAGCATCTCCGTATTTTTGAATGACTAAAGAGATCTATCATGTAAGAAAGTTTCCTGATAATCTGCTCAACAAGTTATCACCCTCCTTCAGTATGCTATTAGAAATGGATGGGTCACTTTTACTGTTCACCGGCATTTACTGCTCCCACTGAGAGATTTCTGACAGTCTTCCAATAATATAAGACCCGTGTGGAAATTCAGTTAATGTAATAGCAACTTCTAGCCGAGACAAGCCTTAATAAAGACACAGTTTTTCAGATTTCAGAGCAATAGGACTTTGTATGACAAACTGCAGCTGGAGTCTTATCTAAAATTGTGAATGAGGCACCTTTCTGGCAAGTCCTGTCTTAAACATTCAAGTAATTTATTGATGCTATTCTTGTCTGTTGGTATGAGTCACCAGGCACATTGGTCATACCTCTGTACACAGACAAAGGCGAAGGAGACCGAATACTGAATAACGTGCGCGGTTAAATTTAGTAGAAGATTTTACTTCAGACTGTTACTCAGATTGACTCCTTTACTTTGACAGCAATGTTGGGAGGCACGTCCAGTCTTTTGTGGCACGCTAGAATACGTGCAGGTGCAAAACAAGTGACACACCTGCCAGTGCTGATTTGCCTGTATGACTCCATATTCTTCTTTAACCAATTTAGGCATGCAAGGAAGTGCYTCATCTGCACCCATGTAGAACAAAGACATTTTGGACACCTGCCTTTTGAGGCCTGTGGGAGATGTAGCATCCTAGATAATGCACCATCACATGAAATGGCACACRTTGTCACAGGACTTTGAATGATGTGGTTCGGGCTAGGTGTCAGAGAGAGGCAGCTTTGTGGTCTGTCTTCCTTGGGCCTCTGACTGATGATTTTTGGACAACTGGGCTCTTCAGATTGAGTAAGAATGTGAAGTGACTTTTACTCCCATCGTCACCTTTCAGAATAAAAAGGAAGAAGAATGGTGTATGATTCTAACAGGATTTATGAATTAAAGGTATYTTTTAATACCTGCTTTAACCACAAGATAGTTTCCTGGGGAACTGTTATGTCTCCTTCATGTTAAAGAGTTGCTGTATTTTGCCTCACTAAGACAACAGGTATCGCTGTATTTCTTACAGGAGCACAAGAGGGTTTCAGTACCCTCTTCAGGTTTATGAATCTCTGTGTGCAATGTTTATCATTACTAAATATAGACAGGAAAAGCACCAATCCATTTCATGGTATTTAAAACACAATGGCTCTTCAGCCTCTTCAGCTTTCTTCCTGTTTCAAGTGGGGAAAAATATTCAGTCTGCTGTATATTTGTTACCTCAGAAAGATGTATGCTTCTACAGTAAAATCATAAATGCTTGGTTGCCTAAACCTTTATAAATATTGTCCTTTTGCCCACTGCAAAAGTGATTACTTCATTAGCCCAAGATATCCAGATAAAATAAACATGATATACAGTGAGGTTGTTCTGATTTTGGCTGGATTCTCAGTCTGCGGGGTGCCTCTTACTCTGGGAAACATAAGATATTCTTTTTTGTTTGCAGAACCAGTGATAACTTACTCCACAAAGGACAGAAAACTTACATTGAACTTGATTTCAAAACATTGTTTAATCTTGGGGCACTATCTAGAATGGCCTCTGTTTCAGCTGAGGTTCAAGTTCACGTCCCTTTGATGCTGTAAATGGAGCATACCCGACTGGGCTGACGCAGTATAAAATGTACTGTGTGCTTTTATAAGAACAAATTAACAAATTATCTGAGGGTTAGCATGSGCTGCTTTACATGCTGAAAATTCAGAGGTAATGACTTTAAAAGCTGATTTGTGTTTTCTTTCGTGCCCTAGAACTTCATTCACTCATGTTGTCATTCTGCTGATCTAGAACATCTGGTTATCCCAGCGGAGTTTATACACAAATGGACCACAAGGCTCAAGTGAGAAACAGGATGAAAACCCTTATCCCAGTGTTGATCCCCATTGTAGCAATTCACATGGTATTTGATGTGGACATCATCCACCGGACATGGTCCTGGACAACCTGCTCTAGGWGGYTCTGCTTGAGCAGGGGGGTTGGACAAGATGACCTCCAGAGGTCCCTTCCAACCTCAACCATTCTGTCCACCTTCCCACAAGAATCAAAGCCTTGAGCTTGTTCTAGTATGATTAAAAGTAGCAAGATTGCCCTATCAGATRTATTTATGTGCTCTTTCATTAACAAATGTTGAAGGTACAGGTGAATTTTAAATTATATTTTAAAAACAGAAGGAAAATCAATCGTATCTCTGCATTTCTTTACCCCCCTTAATCATTCATTGGATCAGTTGAGGGTTGTTTTCTGCTTTTTCCAATTATGGTACAATTTTRTATTTCAATCGGAAAATATTTTGAATATTTCAGGATTTGGCTTATCCTTTTCTGCCTACAGTCTTATTTTTATACCATATTTTTACATGGTATCCCTTCCCAGTAAAGGAAAAGGAATGTCAAACCTTTCTCTGTTCACTGCCAGTGTCAGTATAACTACGGCATGATTACATCCCCAGCGCCAGTCAAGCAGATAAAAGACTTGTTCAGCATGGGACTCTCTGTTCCAAGGCCGGTTGCTTTGATAYCTGCTTTTCTGTTCCTCCAAAGCTTTCTGCCTTGTATCTTCAGATCTCTTTAGGCTCTGTTTCTTCTCATAGATCATCTTCAGCTTTGCACATATTGTCTTCATCAAGGAAATATAGCACTACACAAACTTAACAAGCTTCTGAAATACTTTGTATATGCCCATTTACAGTAGGTAATGCTTCTGGGGTGATTTTTTTTTTTCCATATCCAAAACATCCCAGCGACAGGCAAAAAATTCCATCAAATATCAAGGAGGTGTTGAATTTTCAGCAGTAAGCTAATTGCTGTGTGATCTTTTCGCCATGCTTCTAATGCTAAGAAGCTAAAGGTTTCCCAGGTACCACAAGAAAAGATTTGTCGCCCTTTGAAGAATTTTCCCATGTGCAGCTGGTTATATACAATGCTGTGGGAGGACTAAATCACAAATTTGCTATAAATTCTCTCTTAAAGACAACTGGTAAAATTCTCTCTTAAAGACAAGATGTATTCTGCTGAGGGCTGAAATATTAGAAGCCTAGTTGAATATCTGGTTCTCATATTAATCAAGTTATTTTTGTCATGTATCTTCTAGTTATAGATGGCTTAATTTTGTACAGCTTCAAAGTAATTTTTCTTTCAGGTAAGAAAATTCCTGTGGCTGAAAATAGTATCACAGGCCAGGGCACATATGTTGAAAAGATCTAAACAATAACCTAGATGCACGGCAGAGTCACCGAAGATAAGAACCTTGTCTTTCCCTTCCAAGACAAGTCATGTAGCTGATTTGTGATGGAGTGCTTTTGGATTTCATTGCTGCACCATGAAAAAAAATGCTGTCCCAGAAAAATCAATAATATCCAGACCAGAGGACTAAATGCTGAATCGTGGGGTCCATTCCCCCCCTACCAGGATTCCTTGGGTCATCCAGAGCAGTAACTTCTCTACACCTTAATTCTCCTTGAAGGAGAAAGAGAACAATTCCCTGTCTGAGCAGGATCAGAAAATAACTATAAGAGGTATTCAGACGTTTGTAACAGGAGGACTATCTAAACCCAAAAAAAGTGTCCAGAAAGCCTTAAAGAAGAAAGTTCAGCTGCAGCCTTCAGAAAGGCCATCTACAGAGAATCCCATTATGATTCAAATGACTGCTTAAATACAAAAGAACACTTCARTCTCTGGTTCCTTCCTATTCTGGAGTAAAATGCAGTACTAGAAGAATAACATCTGTAGCCATACGGGTGTGTTGCGTTTTATGTGTCAATGTAGGGTTTTTTATGGAGAGGATTAAGGAGAACAGAGGGAGCTTCTTAAATTATAATGAGCAATCCATGCAACATCAATTTGGGGTTATTTTCTATTCTTTTCTACCCCTTAAAGCCTAAGCTCTACTGTTGATCTTTGCAGCAGGCAGATGCCAACATAAATTTCTATTCTCTTTTCCTTCTTTAGCTAAGTCTGACATACCAGCATATGCAATGAACTCAGCAGATACAACATTACTAGTGCTGTCACAGAGCTGGGAACTTGCCCTGGTAGGATTACACAGCTGCTTGGGTTGACTAGTCTGTCAGCCCGCTTGACAAATTAATTTTCTTTTAACTTGTTAAAGGTCATTGCCTTTTAAAACCTAAGATGCAGAAGTTTGCCCTTATTAATATTACTATACGAGGAACAGTAAGTGAGATGGTGAAGGAAGTGGGAAAGTTGGTGGTTTTAGAGTAGTTTGGGCAGCCGCTATTCTTCTCTCGTTATTCAGTTTACCGTATTAAACTCTCATCAGAGATGGACCAAACAGGAGAAAGAAACAAATCTCAGACAAAAACCACCGAGCAAATCCTGCTTTGTCTACTACAAATCTGCAGCAACCAGGCTTCTGGCACCTCRGACGGTGCAAGGTTTACACTGGAGAAGAGGAAGATTTGGCTCTTTGTTCCTAGGGATTTGTGTGTATAAAACAGTACAAGTAAACAATACAAGTGTATTTGTGCGGTGTCTTAAACTGGAGCCTTCAATCACAAAGCTTAACACCCTGTCAGTCTGGCTTGGTACTAATCTTTTGGTACGACAAAAGTTGCGAGGAAGTTACTTCTGCCTCCCARTAAGGTCTCATGGAGAAGCACGATCTGAGGTGACACTGCCTCCACATGAGAGTTGATATTTCCTCTAGCATCTTGGGGTTGTACAGGATTGGTATAGCCTGACGTGGTGGTGTTTATCCATACACAGRTCCAGGCAGCCTTTGTATCCCACCTTTGGCCAAAATTATAGCTTGTGGTGATGAATTCTCACCCATTAAATGTGTCAGAAATGCGTGTGAAAATCTACGCTGAAGTTGCTTCAGGTCTATGCCTTTCAAGAACAGAAGTCATCCAACATGACAGCACGATTCAGTCAGTAGCAAATGTTTTTGGGGAACAAGCTGTCAAAAGCTTATGTTGACTGAAATGATTGTGCTGTGTACCTTCGTATAGTTTTACTTGTGGGTAMCGGTAACTAAAAGACATTGTGAAGCCAACTACAATTAAAGGAAAGAGAAGGGAGTCTCCATGTTGCAAATGGAAAAATGGAAAATGAATACTTTGGATGTCAGGTAACCAGGGGTGAGAGTAAATTTCTCTACTCAACACACATGACGTAAGTGGATGAGTACAAACACATTTTCCACATATATTTAATCAGGTATTCACAGTCTTCTTTTCAAACTGTAATTGGGATATGGGCATAAGGGAATGAAGTGGCTTCATATCACCCTTCTGTGATGCTTTACTGCTGCACAGCAAGTTCTGTGTGCATTAGCCAGCTCCAGATATTAAAAATGCTTTTGTAACCTTTGCAGCTGGCACAGCAGTTGTCAGCATTAGATCTACAGCTGAGGTGAGTTAATAAAAAGCTTATCTGAGTGGCGGTAAGCAGATGAGAAGAAAACAGTGGTCTAGGGATTTGGCACGAGGACCCTACAATACAGCAACGCCACGGTGTCAGTCATGAGGGTTTTCTCGTRTTTAATTAGCCTTCTAACTGCACCTCTTGACTCGCTGTAGCCCTGGCTAAAGTCCCGCGTGAAGAGATGTGTTCAAAGTTGGAAACAAAGAGTTATGACTCCTGGGTGGCACTCTGCCTCCCAGGCTGGTTTGAATCCAGCCCTCAGATCTTCAGCTTTGCCCCGTTGCAGCAGAAGAGCTGAGTTACAAGGCAGGCATTGTGCCCGTGTGCTGGGCTACATGACCCAGGGAGCTACAGACCGACAGCGTGAGAAGCGCCCAAGCTCTTGTTTGAACGCAGAAGTCAGCAGAAAGCRTCCCAGGTTGCAAGAAGAATCAATGTGATGGAAATAGCTCCCTGCAATATTATGAGCTCTGTTATATTCTGCCTGCAGGATACAATTTTTGCCCTGTACTTCAGTGAGGCATGTGAGAATTTGACATACTCACATTAATACTTTTTAAAATTGGAGAAGAGCATCGGAGTTCCGTTCTAACTTAATGCTTGTGACTTGCAGTTTAAACATCATGATTGCAATATTATCGTGCAACGTAGGTGTAATAGCATGTTACTGTACACAGACATTCTGATTCCTGTTTGAAGGAGCATTCAGTAATCTTGTATACATTTAAAATGACGCGCAGTAGCATTGTAAAGCTTTACAAAATCAGTTATTAGGGAAATAAGTGATATTTTAACTTTGCAGAATGTAAAAACTATGCCATCAATTACAGATTAGGTGTAGTAAATAATAACYAGCTAAATAAAACTAAAACTGCAAATTAACTTTCTTTTTATGCAGTGGGAGGAGGTGGGGCAAAGACCAAAGGCATCTTCCTGACACCTCATGGGCTTTCCTACTTTGTTCTGTATTTCTGTGCTCTTCTAAGAATTTTGCCAATTCAAAGAAGCTGTGTGGGCAACAGCCGCTTGGGATCCTAATTAAGGCTTCAGAACTACGTTCTAATTTTATTTCAGTGTTTCAAGGGTGGAAATAATTTAGCTTCCTGGACTAACTGTAGCACCATTCAAAAGACTCAATACCCTCAGCCTGAAGGTAGGGAATTGGTCCCATCACTCTCCTACCTTCAAACTGCCCTCTTAAGTGTTGGGAAATTTGTTTTCCTCCATCATTTCTTTGGAACAAAGAGCGAAGAAAGGGCCAGAGGAGGTTTCCCACTCTCTGCCTTCATACTCATCTATTTCCCAGGGTGGAACCGAACAGATGCAGCTTCTGGCTCGCAGCATCTCTGTGGCCTGTCAGGATTGCATTTAGCTGCTGTTCGCAACTTCTGGGGCAGCGTGTGATACACAGACTTCATTTTTCACCAGCTGCTGGGTATTTTTATAAATAGAACTGGATAGGAGAAACACACTCGCTTCTTTTCAAAGATCCGACCAGTTGACAGGACTCAGTTTCTATTGTGCAATTCACATTCCTGCTGAAAAAAAATCAACAGAAATCACAAAAATGTTCCAAAGTAGACTTGTATTCTCCTCTCACAAAAAAAACTAATTTCGTTTCACAATAAGTATACAGACATCGTGCAGTCAAAACCTGATGCATTCCCCTCTTATGCTTTCTCCAGGTCAAAAATTTGTCTTAAAATCAAAAAGTATTTTTAAAAACTATATTTGAAGGTATTTTGTTTTCATAGCTTATGGTTTCAAGTTTCTCTGCAATCATGGAAGATAGATAAATGGTCTTTTGGGGAAGGGGGCTGACTGCTTTTTTTTAAATGAGTGTTGTGATCCTTAATAACAAAGATCTTGTGCCAGCTACACTTTGCTAAGAGTGATAACTGAATTCAATTTAGTCTCCTCCTCCTGTTTGTAAGCTGACTTAAGGCAGAAAACTCTTTGGGACAGATCTTTTCTTAATTCTTGTGCCCTAGAAGCATCTTGCATGGTCACCACTGCACAATTAATAATAAAAATGCAGACTAAGGCTGCTAATTCTCAACCATTAGCCCCCCAACAAGTGTGATACCTGATTCCCCTCCATGGAAAACACCAACCAAAAGAATATCCACGTACTTTATAGGTGCTTAGATCTAGAGTTACAGTAGAAGAGTCAGGGGTTATACTCTTTCTGCATAGAAACACAGACTTCAAAGTCTTACTCCTTTGCTAATCTTGCTTTGTCTCTCTAGGCCTGACTGTTATTAGTTATTCTTATCATTGTTATATGAATCTAAATATATGCCAGGAATCAACTCTTCGTTAATAGAATGGAGTCATGCAAAGTTTAGCATTAGATGGGAACTGCTGTATGAATGGAAAATACATAYGTGTATGAGCATGTGCATGCATAGGACCTCTATATAGGTGGACCTGGAGGTTATCTAACATATCTCTCTGCTGAGTCCTGGTTTTTAAACTCCTTTGTAAAAATCTGCAATTGMTGGTGTTACATAAACATTGATTTGGATGATTTTTGTTCATGAGAGAAATTAAAGGCTTAACATTATGTGAAAAACAACTTCGAGATACCAGCGGTGGAAACCAACTGTGAAAGAGGAATTTGTGACTTGGATGCTAGTGAATATTTTACTACCCACATAACCATTAATAAAACCACACACTTTTCTGCTTACATAAAGTGCTGTATAAATAAGGACAGTGTGACTGGAGGTGAGACAACTCATTGACAAAGAATCTTGAAACCCTGTGTTCTCTTTGGTGGAAGAGTTATGTTAGCAAGGACAGTCTCCAGCTGGGGCTTGTGGTCCTATTCTTCTGGGCTCTRTGAAGAGCTGTAATAGGAAGAATCTTCCCAACCTCCATTCTCAAAGTGCTTCCAAAGRCCACAGGTGAGAAGTGAAGCAAAGGCACTGGAAGATGGTGATTTACCATTTCTGTAGTAAGAAGGCAGGCACATCCAGGCAGTCCACCTTACCGTACAACGTATAGTGCTGTATGTACCACACCACTATTTTACACTGAGAAGAGACCCTCTACCAAAGTCCTCACCAACACTCTCTACAAATCTCTGTTGTATCTCTTTATATCTGTCAGGAGTTGTGTCCTATTCCAGTTCCCCATTTAGCKCCTTATCTTTTCACCTTCCTAAATATTTTCTAGTTTCTGGTGAGCATCCCTTTTCCTAAACCGACGGTACAGGTGTTCTCCACTAAAAGCACCTGGCACACTGATGGTTGGGGAGCTACGTGGCACTTAGGGCTAACGCAGTCTCAGCATTCTCCGCTCCAGGTGTTACAGAGGGGAAACACTTCCACGTACTGCTGTGAGGTAGCTTGAAGGAAATCTAGAGGATGCATTGCTTTAGGGAAAACAATCCATTTAAATATAATGGCACCTAAAACAGATAGTTCCTTTTATCTGTAAACTCTCTGATACCACTTCTGCTATTCTAAGCTGAAATGGATTTTCTTTTAATCACAGGTCAGTTGGAAAAAAAAGYTGGGAAACACAATAGCAAGTGCCAACTCTATTTTTTCCCCTTTCTTCTCCACACAAGCGAGTCCAGAGGTTCAGATAAGCTGGGGAAAAAAACAGGAAATCAATGATCTGTCATCATGGGCTCCCAGCAGTTTCCTTTTTAGCCATGTCCCGCAGCGGCAGATAGCATCAGTCCCCGCGGGCCCTGCAGAGATGTTGCCATCTCAGAGCTCGCCACCGCCGCTGGAAGTCTTGCTGGGAGCATGGGCTTTGTGTCACTCCAACTTTTGCAGATTTTAGATATTCCAATTTTCTCGCATCCACTCACAGTCTGTCACAGAAGGCCCATTACTTCTCTCAGCTATGTCTCACACACCAGAATATCTTTGAATCATCTTTACCCTAAAGGAAAGGAAAAAATAAATGTCTGGGTCCTTGTAATACCACTGCTGCCTAGAAAGAGCAGTGCCGTTCCTGCACGGCTCTTTGAGTTGAATGGCCTGAGTAGAGTCTAACCACTGCTGGTCCTATTTCCTTGGACTCAAAAAGTAGGACAAAGTTTTATGGTGGCAATATCCAGATGTTTAGAAGGCTTTAACTCCATCTGTCCTAGCTTTATCTACAATTGCAGACAGCAGGATTTGCCTCTGTTACACATGTTACACGTTACACATGTCACACATGTTACACATGTCTCAGGAGAAGTTTTGAGAGTATTTCATTATTAAGAATTATAGCAATGTTATTCAAGGAGTGTGTCTGGGAATAAAAACAGTTCCCCAAGTAGCTCTGACCAATGTTCAGGAGAAAGCCAACTCCTCACCTGACTGGGCAATGAAAATAAGTTAACGTCACTGTGCCCCTTACAAGAGAAACAAACCTGGATTTTGCCCTCTTGGGCAAGTGGCAAATGACCAGGGTATTCCCTGTGAAAACAAGTCTCTGGGAGTGCTCACATATAGCACATTTCAGAGGAGATGTAAACTCRAGATTGCTTACTTCTTGGGTTAACCAATCCTACAATCTTTTCCATAAAGCTGAGAAATATTGAGCCTAATTTCTCAACCAAAYCTTGTGAGTTTTAATAGAAATATCAATATATTTTTTAATTAGCCCAGTGAACATGGATTAGATTTGCCTGAGCAAAGCCATGGTTTCTCACTGCCAGGCACAGTCTTTCTGCAACAACACTCCAGCCTAGTGTAGGTCACTTCAGGGCAAGGATGATCTCCCAGCTGTGTAGGAGTAAAAAGAGAGTTTCTATTCTATGGGAAGCTATGGGAGCTATATGGCCAGTATTCCTTTGCTCACTCATCAACTGAATTGTTTCTGGCCTTTTATTGCCATTGAAAGGTAATGTAAGATGGAGCAGCTCTGACAGTTCGAAGACAGCACAGGTGAACCAGTCTGTACTAGGCAGGAACAAAATCAGAGGGCTATGGCAGCAATCTTCATGCAGTTTCTGTGCACGCCACGCTGACTTGTGCACAAAGCATCCTGACTATAACCAAGAATCTGGCCCTCTGTTTATGAAGCTTGATGATATAACATTGGCATCTTAGATGAAAAGAACTAAAACGTCAGATCATTAATACCTTTCACTTTTTGTCAAACCAATGGTGAAAACTCCAAACAGAACTTGGGGCAAAGTTCATTAAGCTGGCAACAGTCCTGGGAACGCAAGCCAGGAGCTTAAACCCAGACTCCAGTGAATTCTGTTTATCTGTGTCATTACCCAAAATGGTCAGAGATGGAGAACAACAGTGGACACCACTGCAGGTTAAATCTCTCTGTTTTGGGTTCCTTCTGCATTTTACAAAAAAAAAAAAAAAAAAAAAAAAGGAAAAGTGTTTTAGCACTTTAAAAGCATAAGTCTGTGTTTCTCCTCTTCAGAGAGCAGCTTGAACTTTGGAGATACGAGTTAATTCATTTTCCCCATTTTCAAAATTTTGTGTTCTCTATGGAGGTTTCTGTTTCATAATTTTATGATGTTCTTTATGACACAAATCCCAGGAGCCTAGGAGCATGTACAGAACACCATTCAACAGCGAAGCTGTTGAAACCTTCATACAAGCTTTGATGCACTCTAGTTATATCTTCCTGCAGCTGCTGTGAGTCGGGTAAGTTTCTCCATTCCCATCTTCACCAGATCTCTTTCTAGTACTTGCCTGCGGCAGCATAGCGTAAATCATACAGCCCAMATTCCCTGCTAATGTAAATGGATGCTGTTCTAGGCACACCAGGGAGCCTCATTCTTTTGTACTAGCGAGTAACTGGCACCAGAAGTGTGTGCATGTGCATGCACGTGTGTGCGTTGCAAAATGAAAACAGTACCAAAATTCATGTCTTCATGTTCTGTTCCCTGCAAACACCATGGTAACTCCCAATGGTGCTGAAGTCCTGTGTCCCTGTAGAGCACTACATGATGCTATAAACAGCTATGAAAAGCTAACACATAATAGATAAAAAGCTAATAGCTATAAATAGCTTTAAGATTTGTCTGAATGAGGAGATAGTTTTATGTCATTTTAATATCTGTCAAGCCACGTGCAACTGCAAACAGCTGCTAGATGTTTTTTTTCCACTCAAATATCCAGTTTAATAAGCTCCTGTTAGCACTGTGGTGATATTTCTGTGACAAAAAGAATCAGGTTCTCTTAAACTAACAAATCTATGAAAATGGTTTTAAAAATTAGGTCAGTATGAACTTGCTAATAAAGATAAAGGCTACTGAGAGTTTAATCTCTCCTTTCCCGGGATCAGAAAGCTGAAGGTTTCTCAAATGCCTAGGAGAGATTCACTGGCTACTGAATAAATACTGCCATAGATAAACCAACCTCTGGGTAGTCCGACTTGCAGATGCCCCTGGAATGATTCGGTCAAGCAAACCGGGTAGTTTCTTGAGTTGCAGGTTCCAGGCGGCTGCAGATCAGCTTCAACTATTACAGCAACTGACTGAGACGCTCTAGTGGTGCACATTTTTATGCAGTAGCACCCAACATTTGTACTACAGCTGGGGTAGGTGGCTGCCATGGGCTGTACACCATAGCCCAAGCTCACACTGTGACCACACCTACTGAAGATGCACAGAGAACTGATACCTCTTTGAGTGTCTAGAACCCCCAGGTCTAAAAAGGTGCTGTACAGGGGCTCCTGTCTTCTGCTGCTACGATGTCAAGTGATATAGGCCACGGGTAATAATATTGGCAAGGCAGGTGACAAGTTGAGTGTGGTAGATTAAGCAAATTATCCTGGCAGGCCACACGCAGGAGGAGGTCCTCATGGAGGGACTCAGCAGAGCACCAGGAGACCTGCCAGCAACATAAACGTTTTGTGAATTTGTCTCAGTTGTGCTCAACTGTCCATGAATAACAAACCACAATAAATAGTGAAAGCTGAAATTTTTGATGTTGGCAACTCCAGCCAGAACATTTGGTTTCCAGTTGGAAAAGGCTCTTCATTCAGAAATTTCATTCCACTTTATTCAAGAAAATGGATGTTAGAACATGCTACAATGCTTGAATGTGAAATGAAATGTTTTCTTTACATCAAATTCCAGAAACTTGTGGGGTGGGAAGTTGGAGGGATTTTAATAATTTTTAAAAACAAACAAAACCATCAATCATTGAAAAAGTTCTCTTCCTGGCTCTGCCTGACTTCTGATGGGATTTGGGGTATCTCAGGACATTTACTAACCCTTTGTTTTGCCAGCTTAATTTGGAGCTATAACTATCCCTGCCTGTGTTTGTGTTACACCAGTAGGTTTCTGACCTTGGATGAGCTCTACTCTAACAAATACTGCAACGGTTCCCCTTCTCTTATTTTGTCCTCCCAAGACCTCCTAACAGTCTCAGCTGCTTGACCTCACTAAAACCGTTGAAGAACCATGGATAAGAGCCTGTCTGTCTTCGGCCATGTATCTTCTGCTTTCTCCCTTGTTCTGCTTGCTGCTGCCTTCTGCAGAAGACTGCATGAGAGAGCACAGGCAAGTTGCTCTAAAAGGGCAAATGGGCTTCCTGCGCTGATCCCTCCAGTGCTGTCCCCAGAGCACCGCCATCACGGACAAGCCAGCCCTGCCAGAKGGGACTGGGTCAGCATAATCTGCCCCCATCCACAACTCTCATGATAACCAGTGCAAGATGAGCCAGGACAGATTGTTCTCAATGACAGGCTCTAACTTCTGCTACTCTCTAGTGCCAGCAATTATTTTAGCCAGAGCATGACCATATTCACACACAAGATTAGCCTTTTCCATGAATACCAGTACAGTTTTCCCTGTAATCCTCTAGTTTATTTCCTCTTAAGAGTCCTGAGAAAACTTCTGCTGGCACAAATTATCCTGACTCTACAGAAATCAACAGAGCTCTGACAATTTTTATTCCAAGTCAGGTTCTTCTGCCACTTGGCAAGGAGACCCACAGGGCATTAGGGTAACCTGATAGGAGAATTCAGGTCTTTGTCCCTGCCCTTGGACCTGCCTTACTAAGAGGGGAAAGTAGAGTCCAGGGAACGAGAGCGAAAGAGCAGCGCGTTGTTTAACAGAAATGAATGCCATCATAACGTCATCATCATCTGCAATTGCAGTAGATCTATCTTAACGGCAACGAGTTTGGAGTCAGGATTGCATTGACTCAGTTTGCATGACCTCAAGAAATTCTCATCATTCTGCTTATTTTGAGTAAAAACAGTCAGGAAGTGGATAGAATAACGTTTTCTTTCATAGGGTGTTTTGGGAAATGTGATTGATGGGCTAGATGGATGGCGTTATGGTTTGTGCTGTCACAATAACTCTTCATGCCTGATAGTGCAGGGCTGCACATCTCACAAGACCTTGTCAAAGTAATAGTAAACAGCCTTTTTCAATTAAAAAAAAAGAGTAAAATCAAGATTAGTATCAGGAGGGATAGAAATTCTTCTTGGAAGTTACTTCCTTAATATTTGGGTATAATCTACCTTATCCAGAAACATCTGTCTGTGTGCATAAGAAAAAAACACGCTTCTGTCCCCTGCAGCAGTGTCCAAAAATGAGGTAGTAAGTATTGCTTCCCGATCACACACAAATGGCGTTTTTATCTGTGCCAAGTTCATAATATGAACTGGAATAAAACTGCAAACAGACAAGAAAAAGGGCACGCACCTGAAAGCCTTTAGCTAACATTTCCATCCCCTGAGCTTCACTAGCCTGCTCTAATAAAGCTTCACTAGCCTGCTCTAATAAAGCTTCACTGAAGCTTTGTTTTCTGAGGACATTTATATTCTCTTAGGAAAGTGCAAATATCTCTAACAATAGCTTTGTGTCAGGCCACAATTGTATTCCTTGACGCTAATGCAGGCTATTAAAAGAAAAAGTTCAGCCAATGCCCCTTGGGTTCTGGGGGAGCTGGACAATTTGGATGTCAGGTTCTCTTCGAGTTTCAAAGCTTTGCTATATAGAGGATTTCAAACCTCACAATTCCATCAAGAGAGACTATACCTGCTAAATTTGCAGAGGCCACTAAACTGAGAGGGCCTGCAAGTCAATCACAGTTTAAATACCAAAATATCTTGGCAAATAGGAAAAAAAAAAGTCTGGAAAAAGATAATTCTGTAGGGACTAGAGCAGGGCAGAAATAATCAAACATAACTGCAGAAAAGGGGGCAACCTGAATTACAAGCTGAGCTTGATGTTGACCCTTTGCGAAAGAGGTGAGCAGCATGCTGGGCTGCCCAGGCTGGAAGCCTGGTCTGCAAAGGCAGGTGGAGTAACGCTGCTGCACATGGGCTGGGAACACCAGAGCTGAAGCATCAGTTGCAACATGGGAGATTCAGACAGTAGGAAAAATCTTTTAATTGAAAACGTAGGAAAGTAGTGCGGTAGATTGCTTGAGGACGACACAGAATTTGCATCACAAGAGATTTTGAAAAGCGAGTGGGGAATGGGTGAGAACGACAAAGGCAAAGCTGGTTCTGTCTTGGAGGAGGGGCAGGGGCTGGGGGAGCCCTCCTCTSCTACCTTCCATGGTCATGTCTTCAGTTGCTGTGCTGGAGTTTGGGCTTGAGTTCTCAGAGCCAGCTGGGGTTACCTTGTGCAGTATCGTGGGTTGTGCGGGAGAACAGTGTGTTTTCCATGTACTTCCTCARAGCGTCTTCATTTTAATTCATTGCCCAAAGGGCTGCACAACATAAAGAGGAAGGCAACACTCCAAGGAAAACMTCCATGACTGACTGTCAGTGCACCCAGTTAATCCCTCTGCTCAAGAGGCAAACTCACTCCAACCTAGTGCCAGAGCATTGATTACTTCACATGATCAAGGAGTTTGGGTTCAGTTACAGAACTTAAGCCAAAACAATAGGTACAACCAGTAACTCCATGTCTTCTAGGAAATGTAAACATCACTTACATGTAAGTGTCCCTTATCACATCTATGACACATGCCTATAGAGTGTCATACTGAGCCAGATCAGTAGTCCATCTAGACAATCAGGCTGTGACTGCTATTTGACTGCCCCTGTGTATTTCCCTGTAAATCAGCTTCTTTCTCCAGAAAGGCACCTTYGGAGGTAGTTCCAGGTACTGGCAATTGGCAGGAAAGCAGCAGGGCAATAGTGGTATCTTGCAGTYGTGAATGGTTTTGCCCAGGTAGAAGCATTATAACTTGTAGACACAGAGTTATAAGAAACAATCGATTCCTACTGAAGTGAAAATATCATATCCCTTTCTGAGACTGAATCTAAATGATATTTCACATCCTATCATTCCTTCCASAGCTAGGAATTGGGGAAAACAGACTATTCCTCTGAAGAATCCTTTCTGTTTGAAAGACTATGCTTTTGCATGCTCGCTAAGGATGTCTTCATTTTTCCTCATCATCTACAGGACTCTATGACACACACAGGAGGGAAGCATTTTAAGTAAATCACCCCAGCCTGACTTCAAAGGAAAGTGAGCTGGACAAGATGTGCCAAAGGGTTTAACATCTGCGCCATTCCTATAAAGCATTGTTTTGTCCTTCATACTTAGTGAGGAGACACCCACATGTGTTTTCCACTTTCATTGTGAGAGCAGGAAATGTTTAATTAAAATCAAGCTTAACCTACTTTGTTTTCTCTTCATGCTGAAGTAACATCAGCTGCTGAGAGGGAGGATCTGTGAGTCTTGGCACCTAAATAGCCTCAGCCGGCAGAGGGACAGAGCTGGGGAGATCTGGACAGATCCACTGGGGTGATATCTGTGTCCCTGGGGTACCAGAACAAATTAGGTTGTGTACCAGGAAGGGCAGAACTTGCTGTGTGCTGGGGAAATTCAACACAGATAGTTGTACYGGGCCAAACTCTGTTGTCATTCATACAGAATGACAGAAAATAGGGATGGCAAGAACCTCACCAGGAGGTGTGGTCCATCTGTCTTACTCCAGTCTGTCACCCTGATGAGCCACGGAGACTTGGAGTTACGAGAGTTGAAGYGAGGACAGCTGCAGATACTGTACTCCAGGATCCTCCCCGAACCCAGCAGCCATGGCTTGAGGTACYGAATTAGATTAAGAAACTTGGAGGTGTGACTGATTTATATTCTCACTGGATCAGGCCAAAGAAAGGACACTCCATCCAACTTAATATCCAGATCTTATTAAGTGGCGCCTTTCATTTGCCAAGGGCTGAAAGGCTTTTCAGTCCCCTTTCACTGGCCATATGGTAACACAAATCTCTGCGTTACGTGTTAGTAATGCAGAAAACAGTCCTATGGTYATGAGAGGTTTGGAAGGAGGTTTAAGGCTGCAGATTCTTTTCSCAGAGACAACTCCACTTCCAATTACATATCATTGTGTCGAACACAACTTCGCTTCACCAAGGGTGGTACTCTCAAGTGCTTTTTGCTATGGCACTGCAAGTGTCAGGAGAGGCACTAGTTCTCTCAGGGGAATAAAACACCATAGTGTAACAGGAGCTTTCCATGCAGTGATCATAAGTCAAGTCCCTSGAGGCATCCACCAGGACACTTTGGAAAACTCTGTAGCATCAAGGTAGGCTCTGATCAATGTATTCTAAAKAACAAAATTATTTCCATTAAAATTTTCACCAATTCAGATAGTCCTGAAATTGAAGTATTCTTCAAATAATTCAGTGTTTTGGGTCAAATCTCTCYATGCAATTTTCTTGCTGAAGATGAGTGACCCAAGTCAAGCTAGAAGCAAATTAACATTTGCAATTTTAATAAATTTCCCAGCCAGGTGTTAACTGTCTCATTTGCAGGGAAATTTTGAGGCAGGCTTGTCAAAGCTGTGAACTGCTATTTAAAACCCATTGGGATTGTCATATTTATTAACATAATCACTGGCATTTTTCTATAATTTAGATGAGGTCTTCAGGGCTTAGAAGAACAGCAGCCAGAATATAGTGCTAGCCATGATCCCATTATTGGAAGACACCCCCTGTCCATAGGAACATAATCCCTGGCTCATCTAGCATATTAAAGTAGGCTAAAATTGCTTCCTCAGTTACAGATGGGGAAATGGAGGATAAGAAAGAAAAAAGTGACTCAGAAAGTAGGATTCCCTTCTTCCATCAAGCTGTAACATTTTGCAGCAAAGGGAAGGCTGAGAGACAACAGATTACCTAAATATATTGTCATGTTTATGCATCCAAAGTGAGAAGAGAATAGGTGGATTTGTCCCGTATTATCGGTGCTATGACAGTGGAGGTTTGTCTCAATCACTTTAATGCCACTTCTTGTTTTCTCTTCATTACCATTTTGGCCCATCCTGGCATCATCCCATACTTTAATTGTTTGGCTCCTTCCTCCTCTTTTCCCCAGAGAAGGGGAAGTAAATAGAAGTTGACATGAGCTCAGGAAAGAGCTCAGGGCAGAACAAGAGYGTAAAGTACTGTGGCTCATGGAGTTGAAGCACAGCAGTGTTGTTTCCTCAGCTTTAGAAGCTATAAAATGGCAAGCAGCAGAGCACAAATGTGTTGTCATGACAATGAGTGTGATAAAAAATGGGGGGTTCTCTGCATGGTTAATGCGTTGAGAGAAAGGTAACCAGGACAGCAATAAACACTTGATAGATCTCACTGTGTTGAGGAGCAAAGCAGCACAGAGTCTGAAACGTAGTCACAGTAGAGACAAATTATCTGTTATTGATGAAATGATCCAAACTTTCCTATCGGTATCGATGGACRCTAGTGCTTTAGTGCCATGAGGCACAGCAAGGGTCTGTGTAGGCTGTTTCCACGGTMCAGCCTAGGTCTCATGAACTAATCCAAAGTCCTCCTAAATTAGCAAGAACTTCTCCAGAAAATCAAAACCTATTCTACAGACTAAATGCCAGTCTGTAGAATGAAATATGAGGGTTACAGTGTCACCATGCAGATCTCCACCCAGAATGTGGACTGGATTATTGAGYTTGTAGGGAAGAAGCACCAGGATAGGTTCCTTGATGAAGATGATTACTTGGAGGAAAAGAATCATGTGGCAAACTTCAGGCTGGCTCCTTACAAATGGGCTTAAGAGGGGAATTGTGATAGTAACAGTAGCTGGACTTTCTGTTTACTCTTCTGCCTGCTTACAGGCAGTAAGCAGTYTTTGTGACACCATCAGCTACAGAAAACTCCATAATACCTCCCTCATGCCCCTACAGCACTCTCAATCAGAGGCTCTTTATTCAATGTCAAGCAGTTATGCGTCCTCCCAGTGACAGCAGACTGCCTGACACACAAGACTCTCCAGAACCTGTGCTGATCAGCACAAGGGATGGTCAGCCATGCAGTGAGTCAGCAACACCTGCCTGGTCAAGATCCCAACTCCCTGCCCTCCCTCAGCAGGCTATGGGTAAACAGAAATTAATTAGGAAGGGCAGGCATGGGAGCCAAGGACCTATAGTCACATCCTGCCCTCTCTCTTCATGCACCCACCGTGTACAGGGGAAGCTATTCCAGCCTGACCTAACACTGCAGACTGACTCTTCTGCAAGGCTGCAATGCCACACTCAATCCATCCAACCAGGAAAGGTGCAAGAAGTACCTCTGAATCAAACATGTAGTACAGTCTAATGCCTTGAGACTGTAAAAGAAGTGGGAAAAGGAGAGAAGCAGGAGAAGAGAACTCAACAAAAGTGCTAATAAACACACACGCTAAGTGTGAGTCCTGACACAGTACTCTCCACATCTCTCACAACCCCACTACTCATCCAGGCTTTCTTTGCAACTTGCTCTTCCCTTCAGGCTGGCTGAGTTGAAACTGAAGGGACAGTGTACAGGCATGACAGTCACAACAACAGTCAGCATCAGTGGATGCTGACCACTGCAAGAAGCCAGTGCCGATGAAAAATTCTGAGCTCATTCATTTTTTCACCTATTTCCCTGTTTAATCAGACCAGGGACAATGGGAACACCATGCCATGCCCTGACAACAGGCTGCCTCAAAATGTACAGTTCCCTGGCTAGAGGATTCCTTTTTCCTTTTCTCTTGTGTTCATGAACTATTTACCTTTGATCCTAAGGAAGCAGATAATGGTTCTTTTCGAACAAAGACAAACTGATAGTAATAGACCTCTCAGTTCATAGGACAGTTTTCTTTGTTTTCAAGACAAAACCCTCTGGCTCAGATCCAGCCAGCTGTCTTGAGTTTCTGGATGTGGCTTTTGAGCAAGGTTTTAAAACTGCATCCAGCATTGTTTAATTGATGAAGATTCATATTTTTGAGCTTTGCAGGGAAGACATATCAAACAATAAGGAAGGATGGAGGCCAGACTCCCATATTTAAYAAACTGTGTGGATCAGCCTGTTAATGGGTCTTCCGTTTTTAAAAAAAATAAATCTCTAGCTAGTCTCCTCTAGTCTCAGTGTTGTCTCTCTCAAAGCAGACAGCCCTTGCTACGTTGAATTCCAAAAGCAGGAACAGTCCGTACGTTTCTGCTTGAGCRTGACTGATTACATTTGTGTTCTGCTTTGTAATGTTGGGGATCTCTGCTGCTTCTTTAAGACTACTCCATAGCTTACTGGATCACACTAGCAGGAAGTTTTTCTTGATATTCCTCCTTCTTCTTTGGCTGGCCTAGATAYGTTCAGGTATTTTATTCAAAGCCATTCTTCAGGACATCTCTAATTATGTTGCTAACCCCACTCCCTTTCACACAAGTTCTTCTCCATCCATGATCACTGCAGTCCTCTTCAGCAGTACAACAGGGCTGATATCTGTCACATAGTGTTTATTTTCTTTCCCTTCACAGCTCACCTGAGCCCCTTTCCTTGCTGCAATCATCTTCCTGTGAAATTGAGAACACATGCACTCAATCAGATTTTCAAAACGAGGTCCTGTTTTGAAGGCACACCTGCTTTCAAGCCCAGCAGTGCAGACCATAGCTCAYCCGCTGTGGCTGTTGATAATGTCTCCTGCTGGCATCCAGGCACCGGAGAGGGAGTCCCAGCTSTTCTGATGTCAGTCGGAGGTAAGCTTTCATCTCTAATGAAACCAGAATTTCCACACTGAGAACGTGTTCCCCTTGGACAACACAAGTGAACATTGGGGTCTTACCTCTCAATTTGGCCACAAAAGCCCTACAGGTATTTTGACTCCTCTCTTTGAAGWTCCCTTTTGTTTCCCAGTTGCCATKAAGAAATGTGCYGTTCTGCCRACTGCRCAAGATGTCAAGGACTTGGAGGTCCAGCATGGCTGGAAGAATTTTCCTCCCTGGCCACCTTTCTTCTCATGGTGGTTCAAAATCAGTCACATGCCAGACAGGTGGCCACTGTAAGCACCCTGTAAAACCAGTAAGAATAAATGATTGTTACTCACCTGGCACATCAAGCTACAAACGGTCGTGGTATTTACCCAGGGAAACAAGAGGGGACTCCTTCGTTTCAAAGCAGGGCCTGGGCTGTGTTATGAAGGGAGGAAGCCATGCTGATACGTTGTGGGCAGCATCCACAGACAGACCGTCTCCGTTTCACTCACCAAAGCGACAAATGTGGGAACTTCTCAGCTAGGAAACTACAGATTGATTCACATTGCATCTAGGGCAGAGAGACAGCATGTAGTATTTGTAGTGGCACTACACTGTGCCATAAGTAGCTCATGGCACTAGGACTAACAATGTCCCAGTTATTAGCTTACCACTCATACTGGATGGACACAACTTGCACTACAAAAAAATGCTATTTCTTCCTATTCTGTCACACATATAAGGAAATCACTGGGATTTTTACTTCTCTTTCCTAAGTGGAAACTAAATCATGTTTCCCATTTGTCTGGCTGTTTAGTATATATGTTATTTTTAAAGGTATTAAAGTTCACCGCYTCCAGACAACAGTTCTTACACAAAATTTTACTGCTCGGAGAAGAAGTCACACAAAGGTTAGATGCCTTGTCCGAGGCTGGGAGCACATAACCAAATGGGGATTGTAACTAAGGGGCAACCAGGCTCCTTTCCTGTTCAGTCACGCTGCTGTCTGCACTGCAATGATTTCATTCACCAAAACATGGTCATGGACAAAGAACGGACTCTGCAAAAACAGCCCCTTATCTGCTCCTGCCTGCCTCTTGTCCAAGTCATGTGTGATTAGTTTACTGACATAAACACCCCTCTGGAGCCAAAGCAGCTGCAGCAGCAAGCTGTGCTCTGATATAGTTCATGCCTTTACAGCAGTGTAAGAGCAGTAGCTACGGTCTAGCCGAGTCCAGGAGCTCCGCTGTTTATAGATCTGGAAGAAAAATGCAGCTTGATTATAAGGTATCAAGTAGACCTGGTTGAGCTGGCAATCAAAAAAAAAAAAGTCAATCCTGGTTTGTAACAGTAACTGCAGTRAGTATGAAATAAAGATAGGGAACAAATACAGGACAGAGAAGTGTAATTCCCAGGAGATGTTTTAACTTGTCTTTTTTTTTCTTTTTCAATAGGAAACAAAGGGGTTCAAAGTACTTGGGGCTAGGGAGACTAGGAGCAGGTGGCAGCAGAGCCTCTATGTGCCACGACTCCAACCAAATCTATTTTAAACAATGACTCCTGTGAAAATTAAAAGTGTGGGAAGTTTCATTTCAAATAGGTCTCTGCTGTGTGGGTTCTTCAGTATCTCCTGTGAAAGGAGCTCTGCGGCTGTCTTTCCCTAAGCGAGGCACTAGTAGGCTCCCTTCCCTCCACCCATCTCCTAGTTCCATTAACATTTCTAGGATCTTATTTTATGGGAGATCTTTTGTCCTCTGTCAACCTCGGCTGAAATTAGCCAACAGGAGGAAAGACCTGTACGTGCACACATCACCGAGAGTGTGAGTTGGTAAGTCTTGATTCCTTGAGAAGACAGGCTAGAATCATCATCACTATATGCAGTCATCCCATCAGCCTTCATTCCTGCCGCTAACAGGGACAGTGGAAGCATGAGTATAGCRTATGCCCTGTTACAGACCTCCTGTCATGCTGCTGCGAAGTCCCACCGTTCAGAGAGAACCTGCACCAGCTTTTTCAATGCAAGTGTTTTGATTCCAAGTTTAAATCTCAAGTCCATGCTTTTCCCAGTTTCAGCTCCAGTGAGTTCATTGGAGACCCTCATCTTCTACTTCCTTATAGGCATACGATGTGAAAAACCAAGTAAGCACACCCCAAAGGCTCAGGAAAAAAAACAAAACAAAACAAAACAAACACAAACAGAAAGCATTTAAGACAGACCTCAGTTTTTCTAAATGTACAACCTCAAGAATTTTAGGCCAGTCAGATTCTTCTGAGGAGGGGATCTTTGCACTGCTATTAAACAGTGTTTGGTGTTAATTAACCTAAGACAATTCCCCAATATTGCCTTAGTCCACAGTAATGGGTTTATAGATAGATGATTTTTAATGCTACATCTTCTGAYGTGATAGGACAGTCAGATTATTAGGATGTTGCCATGGTATCTTTTTATTTTTTTACTCTACTTGCTCATATTTATAAAGAATCTTCGAAAACTGACTAAAATCTATTTTCCCTTTATCTGGCTTTTTAGCACTTACACTGGAATACCACCCACTAGGTAAAACTTTATTCATTACCGATTATTTTAGAAGAGAAATGGTTTAGCTGATAGAGCTTTCAGAATCACATTCATATATTCATAAGGCAATTCATTAAACAGTTTGGTGCGGTAAACAAATCTTTAACCTTCCTGAAGAACAGGAAATATGTATTATGCTAAGGTTTTTCAACCTTCTGTAAAGCAAAGATTGGCTGCTGAACACMGCAAGTAAACTGAAAAGCAATGGTGAAAGCAGAAACTGGAGAACATGACATAGGACCCAGAGGGTCTGATGAGGAGTCATAGGGTAAAGGCAAGTCACTGAGGCCCAGATCCATCCCATTTAACTTTAGGCGCTTAAATGAATTGGCTAATGTAGGAAACTGGGCTCCCTCGCTAGTCAGTGTAGAGATAAAAGCTTCTTCAAAGAGAGTTGAAGCACAGCCAGGATTAACATCTCTCTTTACTACATATAGAAGAAGTCTAACCTCTAAAGTTCAATGATGCTCCTAACCTGGAGACCTCACTTAATGGCACAAAGCTACTCCCTTCCCAGGCAGCCCAGACTGGCGTCCAGCTGTCTCCATTGCAGCTTAAATGTCTCTTGCTGCAATGTATGTCCATTCCTTCTTGTCCTGTAGCCAGTAGAGAACAGTTTATTCCTCTCTTCTTTGCAGGAACATTTTACACTGTCATTGTGTCCCCTTAGTGATGTCTCTGGAGTAAACAAACCCAGTTCTTTCAGTCTTTCCACTCCAGCCACAGTGTCAAGGCCTCTGGTTGTTCTCACTGCTTGCTTTTGGGATCATGCCACTAGGCTCACATATTTCTAAAAGTTGGCACCCAAATCTGGACACGGGCATTGCCAGTAGACTAATGCCAGGCATTGATTTGCTACTCTATTTTCAATAGAGTGGAGGGATTATTTTATGTCTTGCATGTAACTCCTGTTTGTGATGCTTGTGTAAGAGCGGTCACCACTCCCCAGAGACCTTACAGCCTGTCGGGATTATCAGACCTTTTCACTGAGAGAAACAAGGGCCCTACCCCCTTAGTCCTACTCCCACAGGAATGTCTTTTCATGGTATGGTAACAGCTGCCAAGAGTAGTAAGAGCAGGAAATGGGTATAAAGAGAAAAAGACAAGTTTGGTGGAATGAGTAGGCAGTAATCTCACAGACCAAACATCAATGGAGATGCTGAAGTTGTGAGTTGCAGTCTGACCTTGCAGCAGTCCTTCTGGGTGCCACTGGGAAAGTCATTTAACCTGTCTGTCCCTTTGATTTCCCTCCTAACTTTGCCCTAACTAGCCTGGTTTAGTTCTGTAGGAGGGCACCTGTGTTACCACGTGCCAGATTCAGGCATTCTCCTGTCTCATTCAAACCACTGACCTCCACTGTAGTACAGCTGCTAGTAGCAACTGAAGTAAAAAGTTGAGAGAGCAATGCCAGCTGCTCAACCCAGTCTCCAAAAGTATGTGAGAGTGAATCTGTGATTTCAGAAACAGTTGAATGAGAGCTGCAGAGACCTGGGAAACAGCAAGATGCCCTAATGTTCATGTCAGAAGTCCTCTTGTGCCTTCCAGAAATGCCTCCCCTGTGTTTGAGACTCATCAGTCAGAGAACAAAAGCAACGCCACATGATGTGGTTTGCAGTGATCCATGAGTTCTGTAGACAGCACATGATGAACAGCAAATATGCAAAGCAATTAGGAAAGCAAAGAGTTCATAGAGAGCCTGTGGCCTGAAATATGTTTGCATAAACAAACTCCTTGAATCATTATGAATAATTAATGTGTAAAAAACCCAATCTCATTCCTGGATAGACTGCAGAATAAAGGGATAAATAAATCATAAGGAACAAGGTGTTTGCTGAGTGAGAATAGCTAAGCTAACTATGAGCTTAGCGGTTTCAGATTTCGAGGCTGCAGTGAGTAGCCTGTGGTTACTGTCAAGAACAGCTTGAACACAGAGGTGTCTCAGTAACAGTTCTGCTATTTAAAACAGTAATAATATTCTGTCTATAGAAGACCTTTCAGATGAGGACTGCAAAGTGGTTCACAGCTATTCAGCTTCACAAAAGCCCAGTGAGGGCAGGGAGAGTATTTATTAGATGCAATTATGGCATTGTTACTAATGCATTACAAATTTATTGGCAGATGTAAGTTTTTGCTACTCAGATATGAGGGAGTTATATGCATTAAGTATAATAGCTAACAGAGAAAACTTAAAAAACAAATTGTTAATCTCCCTTTTTGTCCAAAGGCATTGTATATAAGCAGCAGGTATATCAAGAATTTCTTGCAGGTGTCATTTATGTCACTTGGTCACAAATGAATTTAGCTTGAAGCCACAGTGAGGTATTTGTATATTATTAAATGTCTTGCTGATTGAAGAGGAGGAGGAAAAGGGAGGTCTAGTTAAGCTGAATTCAAAACTGGGTTCTTACAATGAAAATTGAGATAGAACTCACGAATCACTTTGTTTCATCAGGCTCTGAACAAAACTAGAGAAGCATAAGGCTGGCAGAGCTGTGTTAAATGCCTCCAATAAAGCTCCAGTAAAGTCACTACAACTTTGGTGATTTACCCACACTGATTGACTGACTACCCCTCTCTCTCCTCATCTTTTTTTAATGAAAAAGATATAATTTCCAGAACTTGGGCAATTTTTCTGAGCATAAAAATGGGTAGAATGGTTAAGGTGGCAAATCCTGCAATCTGTTGTCAAAGGCAATGTCATTTCAAGGGAAAAATATTTTGTTCTACATGGGACATCCCCATGAAGAGGCATCATGCTGAGGAGGTTACTAACAGTAAAGCTGCATGTTGTTTCTCTCCTCTTTCATAAAATAATTTAAACTAATTACAGCTTGAGGAATCTGACAAGAAGGCTTTGTAACTTTCAGCGTGTGTGTTCACTGATGGCCTCATCCTGCAAGGGGCTAAGTACCCTCCAATCTTCCCCTAATCCCTGGGAATCTGATCTAGCACTACCAGGCTGGATCAGAGCCTCCCCTCTGCTACCTCTTTAGTTTTAAGACCTTACGATTAACCTTATTACTTCACCAGTGTTGTGGCTTCACCATCCACGAAGGAGCCCTGAAGTCTTTGGTGATTGCACCACCAGCACGGTTTGTCAGGAAGGGCGTAGGGATGGACTGGAGCTGCCAAGGCGGGGCTGTCATGCAGATCATGCTCGGTTGCTCAGGAGTTTATGGAGTCCGTAACGGAGAGAGAAAATCAGATACAAATTTCTGAGAAAGACTATAGTCAGACAAGATTATTATCAGACTCCAATGCCAACACAACACAGAATTTTAAATGCAGGAGAGTAATTTAGCTCAAAAAAGACTTTGGGACAAGTTATGATGAAGAGAGAGTTTGAGACCAAAGCCAGACCCAGAGTCACTTCAGCTCTATTTCTAGTTATAGCCGTGCTTTAAGACCATGATCATTTTATTGAAAGTGTAGTTATATAGCTTTAAATTCTAGCCAGATTTTCAGAAGTACAGAACACGTGTTTATCCACTTTACCTCCAGGAAACTGGGGAATGCTGAGCACTTCACCTTATCATACCAGGTGTCTGCTGCTAAATCAGACTGAAGAGAATACTTCCCAATGGGTGGTACCTAAACAGAGAATTTGCTATCAGAAATATGCTGTTACCTGCAGAGCTGGAATATCATAATTTAATTTGTTGTTACAAATAGATATGCAAACTGGTGAACAGTGAAGCAATTTATCACTATCTCAGCATAATTTTATGATAAATAGAAGAAGAAAGGACATGCCCTGGTCCGAAACTATTGAAGAGCAAAACGTGCATAGGTGACAAATAGCTTAACCCAAACCAGCAGTACCAAGGCCACCAAGAAATGGCCAGCAGAGATGTCTCATAGCCAGAAGAAGTTAGTAGAAGCAGATGCGTTACTTTAAGCATTGGCTTAAACACAGTAAATGTGTTTAGAAGAAGTGGGTATAACAGGATTACCACACTTCTCCTTTCCCACTTGCCAGAGGACTCTGGTGGTCTCCAAGTCAGCCAGGGCAGTACATTAATTGGTAGCAGGCTAGTTTACCCAGATCTGAGGTAGGTGCAGGTCAACCATTTATTCTGTGACAATTGAACCACAGGAGTTTTTACTCAATGACATACGATGACTATATCTAAGGTTAATATTAAGGATGTTTAAACTTTCTCAGCAGTTTCCAGAAACAGATATCGAAAGACATTTATCAGAGACATCCAAAGCAACAGGTCAGGGGAAAAAAAACCCCACAGAATTAGACCAAAGTTGTTGCAATAGATTTCCATGGACAGATTTTTTTGGGATAACTGTTAACTTTCGGGGTTTCTTATGTTACATAATACCAACCTCACATGGCTCTGCACGACATCCATCTAACACTGATGCATCATACTACTTCTTCCTCTTTTAGCTAACCCTATGATTAGCTAAATAAAAGCTGTTGACGTCCTCATACTTTTTGGAGGGGTACATCCCTCATTACTTTGAAGTAGCTTTGCTCTATTTGATGCGTAGTAAAGATAGTATCTACTTGAGTGTGTGGCACGGCAGTTTAGTGTTGTGTATTTGATAGCTAGCTGAGGGGACATACAGGGCTACAGATGGATGCTAACAGGCAGAGATTACAGGAAAGCTAAGACAGGGCTTGTTTTTCCCCTTAACAAAAAAAAAAAAAATCACCTTTAGTTGTCTTAAAAGATACTAAGGCAATTTATGAGGACCGTTACTTAGAAAAAGCATGTCATTGAACATTATGAATTGCCTGAAAGACAGGTTCAAAAAATAAAATTTGCAACTCGGCATCCCCCAAAAGCTTCAAAAGGCACTCTTAATGTCGCCAAAAAGGAATAACCATTCAGCTTTTTCGCATGTTGTGACATAGTCTCAGCTATTCAGAGCTCTTTCCCAGGGTACTGCCCTAAGTTAGCATGAACTGCAATTGACTTTTCTTGCTTAAAAAAATCCAGAATATATTTTCTCCCAGTGGGATCCCTAACCCATTTCCCTACAGAATCCAAAGCCTCAGTCCTACATCCGGAGATGCTCAGTCAACAACACTGGGCTGCCCAGAGTTCAAATTCAGTCTTAGCCACGCACCCACCATCACAGCCAGCCGGAGTTGGACCCCCAGCCACCCTGCTCAAGTCAGTGTTTTGCCATCCAGAACATATATACAGATTTCCCAAACATCTGAAAATGCTGGTTCCACCACTAGCTTACGTGCTATAGTCCTCCATGATGTGAAGGGGGAAGAAATGGTTTCTTGACTTACACACTTCACTAACCAGCATGTTGCTTGACACCAAAATGCTGTCACTGTGCCTTTTCACTGCACCTCACGTCCACACCTCAGGAGGTGCTTGTAAAGGATTAGCTTTTTGTTCCAATTAAAATGTGAGATGATATTTCCCAAAGGGTGCAACTTTCATCCTACAGATGGGTAAGCTTCGGGATGGAGAAATAAAGCAACTTCTTGCAGCCAGTATGCATTGAAGCAGGAATAGACTAGAGTAAAATCTCAGAGGACTTCTAGTCATGCCTCCTCTGCTCTGGTCTCCGACCACAATCTCTCTGTATAAACAAAGGCTCTGGCCACCGCAGTGTTTTCTGGCCTGCTGTAAAATGTTTCACCACCCCTCTCAAAGGAATCGCTGATGCTTATAAAAGAGGCAGCCTCAGTCAGGCTTTTCTCACAGTGCCAGCGTCTCTGTCAAGGAGTCTGGATGTCAAGAAAGTACAGGGAGATGCAGACAGTGAGACTTGGCAAATTGAGCAATTAAAGGCAACACTTAGTTATAATCTGGATTAACGAGTGCATTATTATTGCTCCAGATTAATATTAGTCCAGATTGTAAATAAAATGCTTCTGTCAATTAACTAAGGGTATTAACTTTATGAAAATTGCATCAATAGCAAAAAGAATACTCTGCTTCCAGAAACACCAAACCTGGCTTCTTTGCAAAGTTTGACCATTACTTTTGCCCAAGGAGAATTCATTCCTGCAGGGTGAATGGTAACACAATGGTAAAAGCACTCTATGAACTGGGACATCAGTCAGGGGCCCAGTCAGCAACAGCAAGTCTAGATCATGCAGATGGCAAAGTGTCACTGAGAAAGGCAAAGTAAGAATTTCTCCTAGGTGAGATACTTCAAAGTTGAACTGCAGACCTCATCTGAGATATATGGACTGAGGCTGGGGGAGGCAATGTTGAAAATTATCAGCTAGATAGATGAAGAACCAGCTCCTCAACTAACGTAAATTGGTGCAACTCCTTTTTTATTAGGCTTCTGTATGACAAATAAATATACCTGGCATGAGCCAGAAGTTCTACTCCCAGTCCAAACTTCATCTGCATGTACAAGACCAAGCCCACCTTCTGAAAGGAACACATTTCCAGTGTCATAACAGTCCCTTCCTTCACTCCCCTAATGAAATCTTAGTCCTGGGCCCTACATTTCTTTAAAATTGTGGGTAGGATTACAAAACGCATCACAGTTGTCATGAAATACAGGAAAAATAGAGACCTGGCCTCCATCCTATGGAGGAAATCAGGGGATCTTCAAAATCTGGGCACTTCTAAAGGGCACTAGGCAAAAAAAGAGTCCGTCTGTTCTGGGAGGATTGAATAGAGTTGAACTCMCTGGTCAAACTCAGCGTTTTCCTGAGGTTTGATTTTTTAGCAACAACACAACACAGATTTCAGGAGACAAGGAGGCCTTGGCTTGGCTGTTCCTCAGCATCTTTTTACTCAGTGTATGACAGAAAGACAGAGAGTCACTGCATCTCTTTTATCACCTGGAGGGAATTAATGAATCAGCATGCTTGTAAGAGGGTATCCTGATGAAAAAGTGCTGTAAACAAGGGCTGGGTTACTGTGGCAGGGTCTTCCAGAGCATCAGGGCTTATCTCTGTGTGTTCAGATTGGTTTAGAACTTTTCAAAATGCTCGGTCCTGTACATGCTAACCAACACATCAACCACAGCCCTTGGGTCAAGGGGAATTAATAGGCATTTGTTACTTTGAACCCCCTAAGTCAAACTCAGAGTGTGCTTACTAACGTAGCACACACTACTACATAGCATACCTCGTGTAATTATGGTGTCACATGCACAGTATAGGGCTGGAAAGTATGGGCACTTCTGTTATTTAATACATTTGTTTTAAATTTTCATGGCATTGTTTAACTAAAAGCAACTACATACAGTATTTGGTGCACTGTCACATGTAATCAAGAGATAATGTCAATGGAATTGCATGTTGTCACAGGATAACAGCCTCCCGCTGTTGCTGAAATGCCAAATTGAAGCCGAGGCATTCATGGAAAATAAACGTCAAGTCAAAGCCAAGATGTTTATTTTAAAAACAAGAGACATGGATCTTGTGGCAATGTTCCATCATGTCTYTATTTCTCTAATAACAAATGTCCAACGTGAATAGAGCCAAGTGACACTTTCTTCCTGGGACAACACAGAGAGGGTGAAGCCTGATCACATGAAGACTTGCAGAGTTGTTTCTCATCTGCTTTCCTTCAGTTCAGGTTTTAGTCAAACTGTCCAGGTAACCAACACAAAATGGTTCCTCAGATGTATGCTAAGTTTACAAAGGTATTTAGGAGGACAGCAGGAAGAAAAAGGGACAGAAAATGCATTTTTAATTTGCTTTTACACAGATCTTTTTTTCCAGAGAAAGAATGACAATAACATGAAGCTCACTGAAGTCAATGGGAGGCCTTCCAGGCATTTCAGTGGGCTTTGACTAGTGCCTTAAGAGAACAAACAGTTAATATTTTAAGAGGATATTATGTTAATAATGGTGGTGTCTGAATTTGATTGCAATGAGGGCATGACTGGTCCGAGGCTGGACAAGGAGGCCAAGATCCTTCTGGGTCATAAGCGGCAGCACGGTCACTCCTTGCTCCTGGCAGGCAACTGCTCATCCCAGCTCCTGGCCCACCGGAGATTTCTGCTCTGTCCACACCAGCCTCACAGCCACAGAGAAACTGCTCCTTCACTTCATTTCTCCAGTAAAGCTTCCTTAAATCCAGTTGGTTACCCAGTAACACAGATGACAGAGTTTATTTTACTTTGCATGGGGAAAACTGAAGGTTATTTGTCAAGACCCAAGTTGCTGAGATATGGTAAGAAGCCATGTTAAAGCTAAAAGGAAGAGCCGGAAAAGTCCAGATCTTAGACACGATGCCATCTCATTTAAAGTTGAGAATTAGAGTTTTGTCAAACCCGAGTGATGAGACATCCACTGCTACTCCTGGCAACCTAATGGGTTTGACGTCCTAGAAGCTCTTTCAGATATTGATATCAAATTTTCCCTTTCATCACATTACCACACATTAAATCTCCTTGTATTCATCCAAGTTATTCCTCTCCCTCCCTGACAATTTTTTCTTCCTCCAACTACATTAAGAGATTATGTCTTCAACAAGCTAAAATTGTCTCTTCACTCTCCTCACCTGCTAACCCCACCATCCTTCTTTAAACATCCATCACCTCTCTGCCAACATCCTCCCTCTCCAACCAACCTCACAGGCCACCTAAGGGTGCCAAGATGTGGTACGCAGAGCTCAGAGCATCCCTGGAGATCCAGGAATGGGCTCCAGAAGCAAGTCACCTGCCTGTCCCCAGGACACAGAGCTGGCAACAGCAAATCCACTGCCCCCAGTGCTGCCCCAGCCGCTGCAACACCAAAGGAAGGGGTTAGCCCCAGTGCCCAGACCCATTCCCAGTCTCCTGCCCCACTGCTGGTGCTGCTGGCATTCCCCAGGGCAGTGCCGTGTATGTAGATGCATACCCATGCAATAGGACCCTCATCTTGCAATCTGTTTTGCATGGAGAGAGGCAAGAGGACAAGCAGGAAGCTGTGCAAAGCATCTCAAAGGACTGGGTTTAAAAATATACCTAGATAACCCACTTCAGTTCCTGAAATGTTGAAGCTTCACAGCTCATGCCAATAGGGTTCCTCAAATGCAATACATTTTGATTTTCATCGGACATATCCATTATGCTCTATGCAATATAAGACTGATCTGTCCTAATAACTACTGAAAGTTTGGGCTTTTTTTTTTTTTTAATGACTTCCAAAGGAAAAAATAAATTAGTTGCTCTTTAAAAACTGTGATCCGGAGAGCAAGTAGAAACACACCATTTCAGTTCTGGAAGAGTTATATTAAAATCATATTAAGGAGCTGTCTGAAATTCAAAAAAAGCAAGGAAATTTTGAGTTAAAGGAGATTTGCAAAAGGTAACGCTCTGAAAGGGGTTAAGCCTACAGTGATTATTTGGCTGCTCTGTGCTGCAAGGGCCAGAGGGATGTTCTGTACAGAAATCATAAATTTGCTTATTTTTTCCTTTGGAGATGCATTGTTTCGCAAAGACATTCTGGCTCCAGCTCTGATCTGGCATTCCAGATTGACGCTTGTTGAACCAACAAAGATACTGGGAAGCACTGCACGATTATGCATCTTCTGGTTTATTGCATACTTACTAGTAATTTCCTTTACTTCTTCAACCTTTAAGCTTACAGTGGGATGAGGATCTCCAGCTGGAGATCTGGTAGGGCAGCCTGTTAGGCAAAGAGCCGGCATTTGATTAGGTTATGGTATTTATTAACTGTATAAGGATACTATAGCAATAATGGATCTGAACAGATGACAGGCGGATGATGCTCCAGGAATAGCAAGCAAAACAGCTACATGGCACCCCCAACACTGCTTCCCACTGTCAGTGTCATCTTGGGAAAAGTACTTAAGATTTTATCAGATTTTAATCTGGCTGATTTTGCGCTAAAATGGACTATGCACATTCACAAAATCCATCTGAGCATTTCAGCTGTGAAGGCTTTGGTGTGGTGACACACCGCAGGGCTCGTACTTATTTTAAGTGTTCCAGCTAGATGTAGAAAACAATAAAAATGTTTCTATCCCAAAGCTCCACTGTCCTAACCTGGTTTCAGATTATTATTCTTTTTAAATCAGAATCACAGATACCAGTCCTGGGCAAATATTCCCAGCCACAATCCTTCTGCTTTTCATTCAACATAGGATCTCCTGCTGTTCTTGAAGATGCCATGCCTCCCACCCTTCTCACCAAAGAGGGTTGCACTTTGGTCCAGCAGATGATGAGCAGCAAACCAAAGTGCATGGGAACGCGAGGGAATGGTTTGCCAAGCAGCAGGTCCACGCTGGTGTGTGGCCTTTAGTCAGGGTTAAATAAACAGCATGTAAATAAATAAATAAACCTCTCCTAGGTTGCGACCTTGTAAATCAAGTCTAAGCCTGGAAGGGATTTTTATGGTCCAGCTGGAACAGCAGAGCAGTCTTAGCAGAATAAATATATATAGGGGAAACAAAATAACTGTGCCTTCCAGTTGCTCCCAGACTGCTGTGGGGAACGTTTGGTGCTGCTGTAAGACATACTGATGATTAAAAATAAGGATGGAGGGGACCTCACTCTCATTTACCCAACAGCTGTTTCACGTTATTTTAAGAGGTTTAAAAGAGGAGTAAAAGAGTTAAATGCACCCAAGAGTAATCTTCCAGCTTTGGAGCTGAATAGAGGGCTGAGCAAGTAAATGAAAATCCAGCCCAACTAGTTCCTAGCAGCAGGTTTCATGGAAGTGGATGGGAGCCGGGCAGGGATTTGCTTGGAGTCTGTTATCTGGGCATTACGGCCCCAGGATGCTTCATGTACTTTATTGCTCATTACCAAATAACAGTGCTAATACTTAGAGCAGTCCCTAGATTAAGTATGGTTTGACCACACTGGGTAAAAGCTACTGGCTGCATTTTAAAAAGTCCAGAGAGACATGTCCGATGCAACAGAGGAAAGCCAGAAATGGGAGCTGGGACTTCCACCTCCCAGCCCTGCAGTGGCTTGGTCTGGCAGGGCTGGGGAAGCCGGAGCAAACAGGGCTTGTGATGGGGAGATGCACGGGACAAGCCACAGCTGCAAACCCATGTGGAGCTGGTACCACCATCCCTTCACCCAGAAGGTTTTACATGGGGTCCCGGCCATGGGGGGTCGCTGGGAGTGCCCAGGCTGGGGCAGAAGACACTGGTGACAGGGGGCTGCAAGTGTGGGACTTGCCCCCGATGGGGACATCCCATGGGAGTGTGTGCATTGCTTTTCAATGGAGAATGATGCCGACGGTGCTGGTATTTTGGTATATATTTGCAGGTGTAAAGAGGGTGTAAAGAGTGTAAAGAGCTGCTTCAAGAAGGCAATGGAGGTGTGCAGAGTATCTACCTCTGGTATGGGATGTGTCCCCCAGAACTTACGCCGTCTTCCAAACGCTGGGGATTCAGAGTCCACTTGCCTTGGGGCTGCCGGGGAGGTGATGAAGCCTGGCTTTGGACCAGGGTCGCAGCGAATATTTGGGCTATAAACTTGCTTTTTCCCCAAGCCCCATTCTGGAGCCTGCTACAGCTCCCTGTTGCTGCCCCCCCCCCCGCTCCCACCAAGCATCGGAGGGTGCCCCAAGCAACGGCACCGGTGGGGGGCCACATCCCCT